>VXBT01012130.1:0-55070 GCA_013400235.1 Oriolus oriolus | reverse complement strand
TCCCACATGAGACCGACCGCCATGAACTTCTCTAACCTGCATCCTTCCCACAGGCCATCCTTCCCTCCCATGTGGTGCAGTCCACAGTGTGTCACCCATGGGGTCACATGTCCTGCCAACAAACCTGCTCCTGAATGGGATCTTTTTCCATGGGTCTACAGGCCTTGCTCGGACCCTGCTCCAGTGCAGGCTTCTCATGAAGACACAGCCTCCTTCAGGAACTGATCTGCTCCCTCGTGGACCTCCACGGGCTGCAGGTGAATGGCTGCCCCTGGATGATCTTCCCATCACCGCAGGCTGCAGGGGCATCTCAGCTCTGGCACCTGGAGCACTTCCTGCCCCTCCTTCTGCCCTGACTTCGGTGTCTGCAGGGCTGCTGCTGTCACGTGTTGTCACTCCTTTCTTCTCGGGTTGCAAGTGCTGTTGTGCAGAACTTTTTGCCCTTCACAGCTACTTTATCCCAGAGACACTACTGCCACCGCTGCTGGGCTCAGCCTTGGCGAGCAGTGGGTCTGTCTTTGCCAGCATTGGCTCTGCTGGCCATGGAGAAAGCTTCCAGAGACGGCACCCCTGTAGCCCTGCCTCCTGTAAAAACTTTGCTGTGTAAACCAAATGCATTCACCTGAAAAGCAAATGTTTTTAAAGGAAATGATGAGTGGTTTTGAAGACTACCCTGGATTTCTTTTTGTCATCTTAAAGATGTGGGGTTTAGGGGCTGTTGGAAGAGGTGTGTGAAGGATAAGAAAAAAAGCCTCCAAAGTGTTGCAGCATTCGCATTTGCTGCTTTATGTCCTCATCTATCCTGTCTTTCTGTATATTACAGCTGTCTTTGTGGTCTTCCTTTATCAGTGCAAAGGATTTTACTTTCCCACTTACACCTTTTCCTCACTCTTTAATGTTGGACATGTAACTCATACTAGCAATCGTGTCACTAAGGAATTTAGTGTGGAGTTATCTGTGGGAGATACATTCTACCAGATGGGATTTATGTGAGCTTTTTTTTTCCTGTGGGTAGGAAGCAATAGCTATTTTTTCTCCCAGCAAAATAATCAAAATTACTTTGCTGCTGTATTTGAAGAGTCTCAGACCAATGCTCACACTTAACAGGGAAAAAAATATATTTGAATAGAAATTACACATGAATACTTAACATATGTTATGCACTTTTTCCTTTTTATGATCATGTTTCCGTAAATGATAGCAGAAGGTGGGGCATGGCAGGCTGTGCTCTTCCTGCAAAAATTAGTACTGCTGATACAGGATGCTATTGTGTTGGAATTAGCTTCTGTAGTGTGTGAGCTTTTTCTTTCAGCAGAGGCAATCACAAACCTGACTGATCTGTTCCAGCAGAGCATTTGTACTGGGGATATAGGCTCAGCCAGGGGACTAAAATGCACAGAAAACTACTGTGCTTTTCCCAGGAAATGTGAATTTTTAAAAAAACCCAGTGATTTGATATTTTTGTGTAAACCGAAGACTGCTCACTTTTCTAGAAAAAGAATTTGTAACACAATCTGTGAGAGTGCCACCAGGCTCCCCTTGCAGTAGGAATGTATTCAAACAGATGTGCCTTAATTGAAGCCATCCATCTCAATCAAATGAGCCAAACAACCTGAAGATGTGTCATGAAATGATGTTAAGTATTCCTCAGCCTTTCCCCCCTATATGCTCACATTTTTTCACTATCGTGAAAATTAGAGTGTACTTTTTATTCTGTTGATAATGCATTTGGTCCATTCCTGGGACCAAAGCATGTAAGTTTTTAGCAATTTATTGGTTATTATTAGAACAATTAGCAAAATTCCTTCATTATTATTTTGTTCAAAAGTATGGAACCACATAAACACATTAAATGACAAAAAATAAATTCCTATGAGATCTTAGGAATAATAGTTGAAAGGACTTTAAAGCATCCTGTTCAGTGCCTGCCTGTGGGGTTTCTCCACAAAGAGAAACCTGACCTGAGTTTTTTCATGAAGGAATGATGCTTTTGACTTACTTAATTTAAAGAAGCATATGCAACAGTGACAGGCCTCCATTTCCAGTTTAATTCTCAGCAAATATTTCTTATTTTTCTTTCAATCTATGGAGAGAATTTGTTAAAAAACTCAAAACCACAAAAATAATTTTACAAGGCCTTCTATTCTTAGCATTCTACTTGTTGCTACTGCAGTATACACTAAATGAACATTTTCAATGTCAGACTTATGTAACTTCTCTCTACTTGAAAATATTTGAAAAATCAATGCAAATTAAAGAAAATAAATCTGGGGTTTTTGATGGGTTTAGAATTTTGGGTTTTTTCATAAAGCTGTCATAAAAATGTTGCATCCAAGACAGCTATTGTAACCATTTTGCCTTAACAATTATGGCTGATACTGAACAAATGGGCATTCTATGCTTAGTAAAAAAAGAATTTGCAAGATCAGAAAATACCTTTCAAATAATACATTTTTTTGCCAATTAATTAATTTGTCATTTTGCTCAGATTCTAAAATTTGCCTTGACAGGAAATAGAAATCTGACTGGTTTTTAGAAATGTTAGAGACCAGCACTGACCCACAAACTAGCAGTGATGAGTGTTTGGAGTAATTGTGGTAATGCAGACAAATATTAACTGTCAAACTTGAACAAAGCTGTGACTGTGAGGTAATTTAAAAAGACTAAGGGTTATTTCCAAGTCACCTCACACATTTGGAAAATTAAAGGTTAACAAATCATTATAATTAGTATCTTCTTTTTATCATACTTTTATTTTTTAGTTATGACTGGTTAACTAATTTCACATAAGTTGCAGCTTCAAAGCAATAGCTGCACAAGCAATTTTAGTCCCTGAAGGAATTGATACTAGGCTCTTTCTGAGGAATTTTAGTGACATGAAATCACTTCCATGTTATGTGTACTATAACTGACTATTTCAATTTGAAGGTCACAACTTCACAAATAATTTTGCTAAGTACATTCTAGCAAGTGGCATCAGCAAGTGCTATGCGTGTTGATTTCTAAGCCATTCTTCCCCAACATTAAGGTAGAAACATACCCAAGAAGATACTGCTTGGCACATGCAGAAGGTGAAGATGTTTTAAATTGGTGTTCTGAAAATACATTATGCAGCTCTGTCAATGAAATTAGTTTGAGTTAACTCAGTTTGGTTACTGCATGGTCTCAAAGAAGGACAAAAGCGTATCTGTGTTTCTCTAGCTGCTTCTACTTTTTTCTTCGGCTGAAACTTTTAAAAAAGCCAACTGCATAACTTTTATACAGTGATTGCACAAAATAGCTATGTTTGTGTATGTGAACACCACGTCCACTTTTATACATTCAGTTCATAAACGCCATGAGTCTATTGCTCTTTCTAAGGCAGTGGTCTCTAGGGGATGGTTCTGTGTTTTGAGAGAAGCAGTTTTTCTCTTTGGGTTATTTGGTTGGGGTTTTTTATGCTATTCTGTTGTTTAGTATGAAACCCACCTTCTTGCTTTCACAAATATTTTTCTCATAGGTAAGTTAGCTTTTAAACTACTCCTAGCCCAGATTTCCTTGGTTCTGTGTCTGTGGGAAAGGAAAAGTTTTGGCAAAATAAATGACATAAGATGTGGTCCATAGCCATGTGAAGGTGAACTACAGCCAAGCCTTTCAAAGATGGTAATGGGGAATTATTAGTTTACTCTGAGACAGGTTTCACTGCTGTCAAGTGCCTGTATACATTGCATAATACAATATTCTATTGACCAGAAATTTTTGTTCTCTCTTTAGAAGCTTTAATAATGTAATTTATATGCAACGAAGATTACCTAGGGAGATCTGAATAGGACTGGAAAATGTTTTATGTAGCTTCTCCATATATTGTCAGAAGGCCAGAGAGGAGTAAATAGCTAAGTGATGTTAAGATTCTTTCTTGCACAAAGAAAAACCCACTGCAGCTCTTCAAAAATCTATGTCTTTCTGGCTGTTCCCTTTCCTATTCTCCCCATTTTCCACAATGCCACTTTTTACTAGTGAAGTCTTCCATGTGGGCTTATTATATGTCAGATAAAGTTATATCCAACAACTTAATACAAAACTTGGGGCTGACCCAATCAAACATTTGATAAAACTTTGATTTTTGTGTTTGTACTCAGGCAATTCTCATATGCCTGTTGCTACTTGCATGACATCTTTAGATTTTGATGTACTCTATAAATGCCCTTTGCTGCACACCTGACTGATCATGTTTCAGCTTGTAGCTGAAGTTCAAGTGATTCCTGGCATGTACGTTTTAAAAATCAAAATGACTAGTTTGTTTATTTAGTTACTATTTGTCTTGCAGTTATTTTTAAGAGTTGAAGATTAAAGTTCTTTTGGGACCATAATGTCAACATCTAAGTATTAAAGAAGACAAAGATCTGCATCAAGAATTTAGTAAGTATAATTAACACTAAGTTGGTAGGGCATATTTTATTGTGAAAACATTCCTCTCTGGTAATGTTTCCCTTGACTTAATTCTAAAGTTAAAGGAGCTATAAAGCGTATCAAATGTGACAACTGGCTGTTTTAATTTATTTTAAATTTTCAGCCTTTTTTTTGTCTCAGGTTGTTTGTTTTTCATCAAAAGTACAATGTAATAAGTGTTTCCTCTAGCCACTTGATTTGTCTCTTTGAAGATATCACAAATACATTTTATGGCACCTTGTGGAAACATGTATACATATATTAAGTCTTGTAATGACTTTTATTAAAATGTGCACTTAGGGACACTTGCTGCCTCAAGTAGCTGGAAGTATCCAACAAGAATATTTTCATTAGTGACTGACTGGAAATAATTTTGTACCAGTCCAGCTCCAGATCAACCATTGCTCACACTCAGAACTGTAGACAGATGTGGGATGCAGGTTGACATTGGAGAGACAAGTAGCTGTAATAGTTGTGCCATTTAATGTCACTCTTTATCCATGGAGAACAGGTTTGAAGCTATTAAATGGGAAAGAGAAAATGAATCTGTGCTAATAAGTTACTTGAATTTGATAGCTGCTATATACCATGCATGGTGTGCAAACATTTCTGCCCCTATGGATTCCCAAATGCAGCCAGGAAGTTTCAGAGACTGAATATGCGTTTTCAGCAGCAGACATCAGCAACTTGTTGCTCTCCTGGTCCGTCAGCAGGCTGAGTTACTTTTATTTAAAAACCTTGTATGCATTAAGTAGGTGACATGATGCATTTTCAAAGCCTGTAGGAAAATTCAATATTTTAAAGGAATATATTGATCTTATTAAAAACTTTTATGGCTCCTTATTCGGATTTTTTTGGATTGTTCATTAGTGGACATGAAAAAATCACTTTACCTTAAACTCATAATTTAAGTTTCTCCTAGAGCATATTTGTAATGACAGTTCATTATTCTGTCCTTAAACTCCTTAATTTTCAGAGACAGATTTCTGATGTGCTAAATTTGATTAGAACTCTCGTCATGAAATTGACTTCCCCTGTATTTCCATATGCTAAAAAAAATGTTTTGCAGCAACTGCCAGCCTGGTATGGCAGGAGAAAAAGTTTCATCTAAGTTGACAAATGTTTTTGGGATTTGCTTTCCTGTGTTCAGGCAGAGTTCTATGTCTAAATCTTTTAGGATCAGATAACTCTCTGGAACACCTCTTTCTGCCCTCTGACTCCTTCCTTGCGGTCTGACAGACTTCTGAGTAGCAGAAGAGAAAACCTGCAACAGAAGGAAAACATGGTGACCTCAGACAGGACAACACCCTCCAGGTGACCTGGAAAAGCTCTGGAACAGGGCTCCTGACAGCTGACCTGCTGACACCAAAGGAATTAACACATGCATGGCTGTAGGTGCTGAACATCTACCCCCGGGCAGAACAGTGATCCTGTGACCTGAAGAAAAGCTCCACAGTGACGTGAAGCTGCAGCTCCTTGTCCTTGCTGCACAGATGATCTCTGCTCATTTTTTTTTCCCATGAGGAAAGCAGATCTTTGTATACTGAAATTGTACTGACAGTCATTTGTTTCTGCAAAAAGGGAAATTCTGCCCAGTGGAGCCATGGCAAATATGTGTGTGCTGTTCAGTTCATATTACAATAATTACAGTGTTTAGCAACGGGTCATTGATGTTGCACGTCAGCATGATGAGTAATGCTTTTGATGATGTTAATGGACACGAGGAAAGTTTTCAAGGAGTGCATTCATTTGACTTGTTTTCCCCTCCCGCCCACAAATTTCTTTAATTTCAAATAGGCCTCCTACATCACAGCAAAAAAAAAATCACAGCTGCAAACACTGAGACGTGAAATACTGCCTGGGAAGTTGGGGCAGTTGATTCAGACAAGTACAGAGCTGTTTGGGTGTTATGATTAATAAGGAAAATATTTTAAGCTGGCCTGACAAACTGGGGCATAAGCCTTTCAGTGAGATATATTTAAATTGCTGCACTTAGACTGAACAAACTAGATTGATGTAATGTCCCCGTGTAGACATGCCCTTGCTCTGCTTGCCTCCCTGCTTTGATCTGAGATCAGGGAGCGAGATGAAAGCAGATCAGAAGAGTGCTCCCTATTGTACCTCTGTAAGTGATCACATCTATCTTCATGTGATGCCGTGGCAGCTGAGGCCAGCTCAGGTGGCAGAGCTGATTTCCCACAGTTATAAATGCAAAGGGACTGCAGGCAGGGAATTTCAATGAGGGGCATTTGATTTTGCAATGTCAGCCAGCAGGCCCTCAGTCAGCTGACTGAGTCTTCTGCACTGCCTATCCACTTAGCCATGTTTTTGGAAAGCAGTTGCATTAGAAGCAGAGGTGAAGGCGTGGTAGTCCCTTGTTCTGTCCCTTGTTCATTTCATGTCATGGGACAGAATAGTTATTTCAGTGACATGAAAATTAGGCGTAGTTCCGTAAAATTAATGTCACTGTTCTGACAGAAAAGAGAGGAAATGAGCTGTTATTTATTGAAATGCTATATGGAAAAATGAATTCATATTGTTGATAGATCTATGTATACACAAGAAAGCATTACTTATTTGTTTCTTCTAGTAGCCAGGTACAGATGTTCTGATGCCAAACACATGTTATGAGTCCTATCAAAATATTATCTTCAACTGAAAGAGCCTAAGTATTGACTACGCATCTTATAATCATTTTGCTTGGCTAAACTCACAGGGATACAGTGTGATTTGGTTTAGTTCAGAATGAAATCTTTTTATTTTCTGCTGAATGTGGTGTGGAGGAAGTAATAAAATCCTGCTCTGAGTTTCCAGAACCTGCTAGAACCTGTAATGCATCAGCTTTTGCTGGAAAACAGCACTGCTGGAGCACTAAATCACAGGCTTTTGCAGAAAATGTTGAAAATAACCCAATGCTTATAACTTCCATTGAAAAGCCTTTTTATTTTTCTGCTGTCTGTGGATACACTCACGCAGAAGCTAACTTCATTTTGCACTTGATAAGTTGTTGCTTTAATTTTTTAATTATTTGTACAACAATACGGATTCAGTCACAACAAGAATTTTTGTCTATTCCAGTAGTATAAATGGAAATAAGAGAGCATATATAATTTTTTAATTAGATCTTTTGTGGCCCATGACTGAATAAGGGTCAAAAGCTTCAAATATTTTACAAATTATTTGTTTGTGCCAGAAAATATTCAGTTATCTTGTCCATTGATTCTGCATGAGAATGTTAGACTTAGATCTAGAAAAGAGCTTATCTACGGCTTAGAAAAAGACAAGTTAGCATTTCAAATCAGTTCCTGCAACTAAATAATTTCTTTTTCCTCTATTGCCATTGATCAAACTTTTCCATGTCAAAGAGTATGTCAAATCAGAACTGAATAACTTGGAAATATGAATAAATCCATTCAGACTGTTCTTTCTATGACAGTGGTTAATAATGGTTGTTTAAACCCCCAAAATGACCTGAGTTGGAATAATGCCTTGTTCTGCAGTGAATTAAATGTTGAGTATTAGAAAATAAAAGGAGAGCTTAAACAGCCTCATTTTCTGGTTCATTTTTATGTAAACTGGGATGCATCCATAAGAAAAGATGAGTTCCTTGAAGAGCATTAGTTAAGTTTCATCCTGGCCATGGACTTTTCTCACAAGATTTTAATATTAGACTTTGGCTTCTGGAGACTCAGTCCTGTGGCTGAAAAAGCTGCCAGTAGTTGCAGTTGTTGTGAAGGCTGATTCTAATTTTGCATGGGAATGAATAGCTTTCTACTCAGGCATTTCAGTATTTGTACTAATTTAGTGCTTTCCCCTTAATGGATGTTTGGATTTCTGAAAGCAGACAGCACTAGGGAAAAGGCAATCCCTTCTTTATTTAGTAGAAGACGAATGGAATGGAGGCAGCCAACAAAATTATCTGCCTCCCTGGAGGCTATGGAAAATAGTCTCCACTGCAGTTCAGCGATGGACCTTCATGAGCATAGACAGACAATTGCATGAAATTGGGTTGAATTATGGGTAGGTAGTTTAGTAAGATGGACTACTGCCCACTGGGGAGAATTTTGGAGCTGTGAAAAACTGATCTTTAACAATGATAATGTATGTAAAAATAACAATTTGTCTTTGCTGGAGATAACTTTCCAAGGCTTTGGCCTTGCTTCTTGAGTATCAGGTTCATCTACACAGAGCAAAAGGAAAAATGTAAAATAAAAAGTGAGTGTGAGTGTGTGTGTGTGTGTGTGAAATGACATATCCTCTACTTTAACTTTCAAATAACACAAAGAAGTCATTTTTACGTAATTTGCCTACTTCTACTCTGAATGATGTTATTTAAAGTACTTATAATTTGCAGCATTTATGCAGGAATCTAAGGCTAATAACACAACAAATAATTCTAAATAATAGCCTAACATATAATTCAATTATAGCATAGTTTAATACAATCAGTTGTTACAAAAACACATTAAAAGAGACAATTTGTCTCATTAAAATTCAACAGGCATTTAGCTCAGCTGGAACAAAACTTTTTTGAGCCTCATTCACACTGAATTTTCAGATGGATTACAAACACATAGGCTTAAACAAAATTTAATACAAAATAATTTTTGGAGTTACAGCACTGAAAATATTTGAGTGGCAGCATCTGTATACTTTTTATGAAATACTCTATCTTTGCCCTTTCAAATTTGAGTAAATTGCAGTTTTGCGAACCATAATTATATGGGACCATACTTAATGGTTATTCTTGGTAATGCTGAGACAATATTAATCAAGTTTCTAAAAATTTATATATACTTTCTCATTTCCCATGTTGGTACTTACGTGCTTCAGGTAATTACAGTCATCTATAAGTTTTATATGTGGTTGGATGCCACTCCTGTAAATCTGTTTATATTTGGGACTCAAACTTTCACATATTTTCACAAATTTGACAATTTTAAGGATATATTTTTTGCGTGTCTCCAGAGATGACAGAAGCTGCGTTACCTGTCCGAAACCTATCTTGAGAAAATGTACATCTGTGACTCTGTGGTGAATATATGTCACCTGCTGCCTGAGTGCTACCCCGTGGAGGATGCTACTTTTAACTTCTTTTTGAAGTATGAGATACTGTACAGGCTGTTTGAACCCCTGCACTGTGCTTGACTACATTTCCTAATGACGTTCTTCCCCTCTATCCAGCAAATTCTTGAAGTTTGGACTAATTTCTTACTAGCTGCATGTGAGCAAAGGGTTACATTTCTGATCAGCTTCTCTTACAGGTTAATAGTACGGTGATCAGTGAAAATCCATCTATTTATATACCACAAAACTGATGTCTCAGCATGTTTACCCCTCCTCCTCTGTTGCCCAGTTTTTCTGTTTGTTTGGTTTTTGTTTACTTGGGGCTTTGTTTTGTTTTTGTTTGTCTGCTTGTTTTTATTTGGTTGCTTAGTTGGTTGGTTGGGTTTTTTTTTAGATTGAAGAAAGTTATGCACAGATCTCCAAGTGCTCTGTTACAGGCCAGACCAGAGAGAAAAGCAGAGTGGGGTTTGATTCCCAGTTTTTCTTTCCATCTAATAGGGCAGGTACTGAAATTTTTCCTGCAGCATAGTGTTTGGTAGGCGAGAGCAGCCTGCACGTTGCTTTAGGAGAAGTTCTCATGTGCTTTTGGTCAGTTACAAGTGCCTGTGATTCTATCTTTATCCCTAGTCCTTCTGTTTTTGAAGAAAGACTTCTCACAGTGATCCTAGCAACTCTCTGAAATGTGTAGGGTGGCTGTTAGACCTTGCTGCTTCTTTTTGTATTTTTTTTCCAAATGTAGATTTAATGATCCTAACTAGGATTCAACTACTTCAGACATATTCTGTTATGCCTAATAAATCAAGATCTTTGTCGTTCAGCACCCTCTCTGATTCTCTTTCCAAGTTTCCATTACTCTTTATGGGTATAAATATTTCTGTGAAGTAATAACTTTATCATTCTTTGCTTCTCATTTCAGAACTTTTCCATTTCTTTTTTTGTGTAAGATAGATGGGATTGGCAGGGGTGAGAGAGTTTTTTCTGTTTACTGCTCCCATCTTTGGTTTGTTTTGTAAGGATAGGCATGAAAATCTGGTCTGGGGGCCCGTGTGTTGAAATGCATGACCTGAGAATGGAATTACTTTGAATCTGGCCTTCTGTGTGGTGTAACTGGACAACCTTCCCTTGTATTTCTTGTCAGTCATGGACAGACCTTGGGGTGAGAGATGAGCATGTCCTTTAGCTTGAGAGTTGAGCTGTTTCTGAAGGGACTGAATCTGCTGTGACCTGCAGTTCCAAGGAAGGGTGTGTGTGCTGGTAACCACCAATGAGCAAAATGCAAAGGGTTTCACAAGTCAATCTGTGATAAGTTGTCTTTTTTCCTCTCTTGGGATACTGACCGTTCCTTCCCTGAGAAGAAAATCCTGTTCAAAGAAGGACTGCAGCCAAGAACCAGGGCAGGATCTTGGAGATAAGGCTGTTCAGGGAAGGGACTGTGGCATTGTCAACAAAACCTTGTTCAGAAGAACTAACTTCAGCTAAATTTCCTAGCAACAGAGTAATTTCCTTTCCTCCATAGAAAGAACAAATAATGAATAAGCCTGTGTTTTCAAAATTATTGCTATAACTTTTAGTATACTCCTGTATAGTCCTAAAATGAGAATAATTTCGTAGACTATTTTGCTCTGAAAGGAGATACCTGTGGTTAATCACGGTGCTGCTGGGACAAAAGAGATTACTGTTCTTATCTTACTGCTGCACTCCTTGAAGTGTCTTCCTAGTGCTGTGCTCATTCCTACCTTGGCTCTTGAGTTGCTTTTTTCTTTTCCAATCCACTCTACCTTTGCTTTAAAGGGTTTGCAATTAAACTTCAGTGGCTGCAGTAGCAATTCTGTAACATTTGCCTTTTACATTTTTTTTTTGAACACAAACCCAAGGTATTACCACAGGATTAAGCACATGTAATTTATCATTTGTAGTGTACTGCCTTTACTGTAGCTAAATTCAGCTAGACTGTACAACAAAATGACAATTATATAGCTTTAAAAATGTGTGTAGTGCTAGCTTGTATTTTAAAGTCAAACAATTAATGTAATGAGATATCTTGCCCAATCATACACATCTTTAAAAAAAAAAGCAAACTTAAAACACGAAAGGCATTACATTCCACATCTGACCATATTTTTTCTCTCATTCCAGTGATGGGCCATTTGTCTTAAGCCAAAAAGAGGCAAAGCATATCTGACTTTATGTCATTTGCCATACCCACAGGAGCTGCTTTGTTTCATAGCTAGCATTGTTTAGATCATTTGTACCAGAGAGGAAAGAACTGAGAAGCCAATAAATTGCAGCTGCTTTTAAAAAGGAGCTGAAAATCAATAATAAATTATTGTTTTCTATAGCAGTTTAGGTTCCTTATGTGTCCCCTCTGACATGTGGATGTAGCTATAAATTAATTTAGTTTTAGGCTGTAAAAAACCTAACTTTCTCTGGACTGACTCTCTGGCATGCATTAGTGATATAAAAATAACACACCTTGGCAGGATAGCTTTCGTTGTGTGCCGAACACTGCAAGTTATTTTTATAGTTTAATGAGATATAGGCCCATACTTCCAGAGGGAGACACAGTGAGCAGAACACTCTATAATTTACTGCAGTAAAATGATCAGGATTCATGCTGTCTATAAAACATGAAAAACATTCTTCATTCCTTACCAATTAGATCATAGTTACAACTCTCGGCTCCTTTGAGCTTAAAAGAAAATTCTAACTGCTAGACATAAATGAATGCTGTGGTTAAATTAAAGCCTTCAACAGCCCAAACAGGCTTGAAAGAAATGCCTTCTGGATGTTATTAACATGCATATTTAAGTGCTATTTTTAAAATTTAACTGCAAGCCATAGCAAGCACAAATGTTTATAATAGCTATTTCAAAATTGAAGCATTAATTTGAAAGGCATTTTCATTGCTGTTAATTTCTTCCCAATAATTTTATTTCAGCTTTTACTATAGCTGATTTTTTTTTTGCATGTGATGACAGACAACTTGAACTGAAGTCCCAAGATTTCATAATTTGCTGGCCTTGAAATTATTCTCCCGTAAAATGTGTCACGCACAAATGAAAGGCTCAGTTCATCAAACATGTCTGATTTACAAAGTGAGCAATCCTATCTATTTCAGTGGTACATCAGTGTAGGGAAGGTAGATGGACACATTTTCAGAGTCAATGCTTTGGTCTTGTGCTTCAGTTCAGAGATGAATCATTGCACATCACAAAAATACCTGTGGCTTGTTCGGCAGGGTAGGGAGAACAAAGCAGTGTGGAGGAGCAGGAGGCAAGGAAAGAACAGATAGCAAAGGTGTTTGGTTTTCTGTCACAGGTTGCTGGTGTGGTAATCTTCTCTGCTTCAGGACTCCACATTTTCAATTCTTTTGCAATTTGGTCACACTGACAAGCCACAAGCACTGTTTGTTGCTCACAAGAAATGTTGATTGCTTGACAGAAATGAATTCGAGGATGGCTCAGAGGTGACCTTGCAAGACTTTGAAATATCAAAGTGTGTTGTTCTGATATGCTTGATAAAAGTGTCATTTAAATATCCATGGAAACTGGCTTTCACATGCAGCTCAGGGGCTTTGGTCATAAACAAAATACTGGACTGTGAAGGGATTTCAAAGATATACCTCACCCTTTTGATGTCTGCAGTTAATCCTTTTCCTCAACTCAGTCCTTAGGAAGACTACTGAAGGTGCAGCTAAGCTGTTCAGTGGGAACACTGTGATTTGTTTACTGCTTTGATATTCCCCATAAGCTACTGCTCCCTGTGAACAAGGAGTGTGTGAACCCCCACCTCTGTATTTAAAAATTAAAAATGCATTAATCTCTGCATATGTCTACATTTGCATGTGGCAAATGAGAAGCAAGCTAAGCAGTCCTGTATTGCCAGAGAGGTGTTCAAAACCAGGCAGCAAAATCAATAAGAACTAGTGTCTCATTTTTTGCTACAAGTTTGAAAACGTGTTTGTGCTGTGCACTGTCATCAGGGTCTTCTCCAATTCTCTCGGTATGTAAACAGTATTTAAGTCCAGGTAGTCATTTAGCTAACATAATGAAGTAGGGAACTGTTGTTACAGATAATTAAAGGAGATGAACAGTTCATATTCTTTCTTTTGTAATTTTGCTCTGGCTGAGTGAGACAGATATTTTTCCAGCCTGTGGACGAAGATTACTGTATCATTTAATACAGCCTTTTAGAGATCACTATTGTAGAAATGAGAATTACCCTCTTATTACTTTATTATCTTGTTTAGCAACAGAATATTTGTAAAACTGTGGTTTACTAAGTAGATTAGTATGCACAACCAACCAGCTAAACCAGACTAAAACAAAACCCAACAAAAACAATCCCAGTGTTTTTAAAATTCTTGACACCTTTTCTTTATTAGATTTTATTCAGGCTTTTAGGCTTTCTGGAGGATTGATTCACTTATATAATCCCAGTTTTTTGTCTTTTTTTTCAACATTTTGTTGATTTTATTTTAAGTTTTTTAGGCTTCATACCATCTGTGAAGTACAGATTTTCAGAAATTTTCTTGGGAATTTAAAAATGACAGGATCCATTTAATTACCTTCTGTTTTTTTTACAAAAGATAAACATAAGAATAATAAGAAGAATGTTTTTAACTGGGAATAACTGATTTGGAATACCTGATAAAGAGCACTGTTACTTTTATGTGAGAGTTTCAAAGCGATTTCAAGTGCAAGTTAATTGAGCCTACTCATGCTCTTTGGGGTGAAGTTAATTAATATTATCGCTTTCATCACAGGCCCCAGCTGTGAACAGTCCTAGGCTTCTCCAGGACAGTAAAACCAAGCCATAAAAAGCTGTGTGTTTTGTGATTAGATGGGAGTGATTCCTCCTTTGAAGATATGATCCTGCTGAACTTATTAAAAAATATAATTTAAGGAGCTGCCTTGGACCAGGTGAGAAAGTCCTTGGAAGAGAGCTTAAGCTAGCCAGCTATACGCAATTTCTGTTCACCATTGCTCTCCTCTAGGGCTCTGGTGGAGAGCCTGTGTCCAAAGTCATCTCTCTTTGTCACATCAGCACTGGCTGTGTGGCAGGGTCTGTCACTGCAGGAGCAACAGTCAGAAGAGCAGGACCACATGCTCCCAACTTCAGGTGCTCCTTCCCAGGTCACAGCCTCATCTTCAAGGACAGAACGTTTTCTCCAATGTGTTGACCTAAGAACAGAAATGGTCATAGTGTGGGCATGAATTCCCTTCTGCAGCAAATGAATGTTGCTGCAAGGATAAAATTGTCCAGTTCCCTGGAGTTTCTGCCTCTTTTCTTCCTGTGTACAAATATCACACATTTGGAGGGAAGAAGAGAGACGGAAACTGTCATACAGATAGCAGCATGATAAATATAAGTTGGATTTCTACCTCTGTCAAGACTGACAAAACGGAGGAGAACAGAAGGCGTTTAGTTAAGGAAATAATCTAGTTACAGACTGAAGTAACAAAGCATACAAAGCCTAGTGTCTTTTAGTTAGCTTACTTATTTTAATTTTCTTAGAATGTAAGGGCTGGAGCGCTGTAACCTACAAAGAAGCCCCGTAACATGGCCTGAATATCATGGAACATGTGTGGAACATTCGGTTTGACTTTCCTCTGCATAAAGCAAATCTGTCATGCCCCCACTCTTGGAGCAGAGCTGGAAAGAAGATCAATAGCTCGTAAATGTCAGGGGAAGTTTGTGACACTAGAGCTGATGACTTGAAGTAAAAAGTAAGTTGATTAGAAGTTTTCTAAAGATCTCATGTGAAGTAACAGTGAGTGGAATGTGGAAGAGTTTTGTCCATGCTCCCGCCTTTTGGAGAGAAGTCTTGCTCCATAAAAGCTCTAGAGTTAAAAAAAAAAAGGTTTTGTTTACTTTGGATAGGAATGCCTACTTGGATCTCCCACTAACTCAAGCAAATTCCTACTGCTCAACTTCAAAGCAGAGTTTTGGAACTCTGGGGCATTTTAATAAAGTGTCCCCAAAAACTCTGTGCCTGTTGGCCTGGTGGTGGTGGGTTCTCAAATCGTCAGATTATTCAATGCAACTTTCACCAAGGAAGATATGCAAGGGTGGCAATGGAACAGTCTGAGGAGTAACTCATAAGTGTACGTGGTTAATTCTATAGAATCATGAAAAGTTAAGGTTGGAAAAGACCTCTTAGATCACCAAGTCCAAACAACAACCTAGCCCCATCACCATATTCACCATTAAACCGTGTCCTCAAGTGCCATATCCACATGTTTCTTGAATACTTTCAGGAATGCCAACTTCACCACTTCCCTGGGAAGTCTGTTACAATGCTTGGTAACACTTTCAGTTAAGAATTTTTCCTAATATCTAATCTAAAACTCCATGTCAAAACTTGAGGCGTTTCCTCTTGGCCTTGTCATATATTGCCTGGTAGAAGAGACTGACACTCACCTCAATACAACCTCCTTTCAGGCAGTTATAGAGAGTGATAAGGTTTCCCCTGACCCTCCTTTTCTCCAGGTTAAAGAACCCCAGTTCCCTCAGCTTCTTCTCATAAGACTTGTGCTCCAGCCCCTTCATCAACTTCACTGACCCTCTCTGGAACATGTAATAGACATGTATTGTACATACATATATTTTGTATAACGTATAATATATAATTATGTATTACAGATATATAAGTATATTGTGTGTATTTATATATGTTTATCATAGAATATCCTGCATTGGAAGGGGCCCTCAAGGATCATCAGAGACCAGCTCCTGGCCTGGTACAGGACAGTCCCAAGAATCACAACAACAGAGATGTTAAACTTGATTGCTTCGTGGTTGCTGTGGCCAAGATGGCCATGAATCTTCACACAAGAGCCTGTCTCTTAACAAGCAGCAAACCGAGGAGGGCACCCTTCTTAGTTGGCTCCCTTGTTTTAGGACTATTCAGGACCTGTTTGTGCCAGCTGTGTGATGCTCCCAGTTAACATCTGACAAGCTGATGTTCCTATAAGGACAAGGGCAGTTGTTTTGAAGGTGTCCCTTAGTTCCTCAAAGAATAATTCACTGGTGTCATTGCCCTGGCTAGGTAGCCTGTAGCAGACTCCTGTGGTGGCATCCACATAATTTGTGTGTCCCTTAATCCTTACTGAGACACTGTCACCCTGCCATTGCCAACTTCAGGCTCTGTGCATTCCAGCCCTTCCATGTCTCCTGCCCTGCCTGTCCCTCCTGAAGAGCCTGTGACCATCCAACATGGCACTTCAGTCTCAAGGTCCATCCCACCAGGTTTCACTTATTCCAGTGATGTAAAATCTCTGAGACTGGACCAAAGCCTCAAGCTCCTCTTTGTTTTTCCTCACACCGTGTGCATTGGTATGGAAACATTTTAGGTGTGGCCCATTGTAGCTGACACCTGGAGTAGCTTGAGAAATCCCACTGGCACTCCCTCCTTCAAGCTTTGGTGTGACTTCCCATGGCTCTGGCAAGCATGGATTTGTCCCTTTCCCCCTGTGTTTGAACCCTTTTCATCTCTGAGAAAGGTTCATCCCATCAAGTGTCATTAAACCAAGTGTTGTAGCTTGCCTCATGGTCAAAAACTCCAAATTTTTTCCAGTGAAACGAACCTCAGAGCCACGCATTGACCTGATGGGTCTACCTGTTCCTTCCAATATTATTCCTGGAACTACTGGAACGATCAAGGAAAATGCTGCCTGTGCACCTGATCCCTCAACCAATCATCCTGAGGCCCTGATACCCATTTTGATTGTCCCTGGACTTCTCTTTGTTGTCTTATCACTACTGACTTGAAGAACCAATAGTGGATAGTAATCAGAGAGCCTTACTAGGCTGGAAAGCTTTCTAGTAGTATCTTTTACCTGAGCCCCAGGGAGAAAGAAGTCTTTCCTGTTGTTTGGGTCTGGTTTGCATGTTGAGCCCTCCCTTCCACTAGAAGGGAGCCACCTCAGACAAGTACCCTTCTTTTCCTCTTAACAGAGGAGTTCATGAAGGACGGGTTAGATTGCCCCCCTTGAGTGGGCCCTTTATCCCAGAAGGATCTTCATCCAACTTACCAGTTGACTGTCCTTCTAGTTCTAGGGCCTCATGTCTGTCATACAATGTGCCAGTCCTACTTGTCATTGTCAAGAGTTTGCCTTCCTCCCACTATGGGCAGTGACCAGCTTCTAGCCTTCATGTTCAATGGATCCTTGACTACTTGAGGGTTCCGAGTCCTCCTGCATCTCCACTACAGTGGAGGTTTCAGAGGCTGTAGCATCTCTGAGAGTAAGCTCTTGATCTCTTGCTCATTTTCTTGAATACTACCTAGCCTATTCACTTCCTCCTTGTTTTACACTAATTCTCTCCTTGGGAAAAGAAAAACAAATCAAAATCACTGAAACCTTTCAAATTGGATGTGTGAGGACACAGGGGAGAGGAGAGGAATGTTTTTGATGTCCTAATCTAAAATAAATATATGGTCAGGCAAGGTTAAAAAATAATGATGATGAGATAATCCAAACACTGGGCAAAGCAGTAAACTGATTAGTCTCCTTTTAGAGAATGCCGTGGACACAAAGTAGCAAAGTACAGCACAGGGAGAGTTTTGAAACTGATTTAAAGGAAGGGCTTTAATGTTTCAGAGCTCAGTAAACTCAAATTAAAGTTTATATTCTTTTCTACTGCCTGAGACTGCACCTGAGCTGCACAGTTAGATCAGAGAGCTTGAGACATGAGGAATTTTGCACGCCACACAAATAGGGCTTTTTCCCGTTTGAAGAAGACCCTGTGGATTTGGAGCAAGCCCAATCTGTCTCATCAGCTAGCTAGGAGCCAAATATGATCAGTGGGTGAAAGAGTACTGAACCTGCTACATTTTTATTTATAAGAAGGGAGCTGATTTTCAGTTTTCTTTGCATCCTGAAATGGCACTCCAGGTGTCTGATGTGATGTCCAGGAGTAAGTGAATATGTTGCTTATCTTGTTGGAAGTTTACATATTTTAAAGCACAGTGTTCTTTGTTGGCAATATAATCTGGCATGAAGTCTGCATGGCTGTTACAGCTAAAAGACTGCTGTCCTGTTGCTCCCTGAGCATTATGGAAACTTTGGTTTCTCTTTTTTCACTCCATGTATTGATGTCTGTCTTCAAGGCAGTGTGGTGTGTTGACCTAGAGCTTGATCAGAAAGTGACTGAAATAAATGATCCACTATAAAGTTTCGAAGAGGCTGTCCCTTTCACCTCACTTTAAATTTAATTTTGCTCCTTCCTGTTCATTCAGCTGCTCATCTCTCTGTCTCTTGCTGCCCACTTTCCTATCCATGTCTGCTCAGCCCCTTTTTCTGCCCTTTTTTATTTCTTCTTCTATTGCTGGCATTCTCTTTCCTATGCCATGTTCTCCCTGCAGTCTTTTCTATGTCCTTCCTTTATCTTTCATATCCAGACATCTTATTTAATCTACTCTCTTATTTTTTTCATCCTCATATCCTCGCCTTTGAGCTTTTGCTTCCTATCTCTAGTTAATAATAATGGTTATCTCTTTATGTGAGGGAATTGGAGATGTACAGTTAAAGGGCATAATCTATTACTCTCCTTTGCACACCCTCTCCTTGCTCTATTCACTCAGTAATTTTTCTAGTCTTCTCTTTCTACTCTTGTGCTGCACATCCTGAAGCTCAGCACTTTGCCAGTTTCCTCCAGGAGGTTGTGGCAATTATTTTTTACCCTCTTGTGGCAGGATTTTCTGTCTTTACTTTGCTTTCCTAGTTTTTCCTCCTCTTCTCCTCTTTCCCACTGTTATTCTTTAGCTCTCATTGCTTCGTTTTCTCCTCTTTCAGATGAAGTTTTCTTCACAAGAAAGGGAAAGGATTGCAAAAGTCTGCTAACATGAACAGTCCCATACCCACTCTTTACACACATTTAAACCAACTGCACAAACCCACAGAGAGTATAATGAGGTGAAAACCAGCAGGAATCTAGATTTCCCCTTGCTGTCTAGAAGTTCTTTGTTTGCCAGAACTCTGACTTCTGGTGAACAGAAGATTTAATCTCTAAGTACAAGTTTATTCGCAATTCATGAATTTCTTTGTGAAATGGACATCTGAAATAGTTGAACGATGCCTCACAATGGGGTTGGGTTACTGTAGCTGAAGTTCAGCGTGGCCCTGGACCACTTCTGAATCATGAGTCTCCTTTGTCCAAAGGCTGATTTTTGTTCTGTGATCGTATTTCATTCCTGTGCCACATCTTTGCTATTGTCTGTGAAGCTATGTGGTGAGGGTCTTGATTATGTTGATGAGAAAGTCAAGGAGATGGATGGAAAGAATCCGCCAAGACACTTTTTAAAATGCACAACTTGGTTAGAATTTTATGTCTCCCTGTTACTGATTTTGATTAGGCTGGGTTTTGTTTTGTTTTGTTTTGGGTTTTTTTTCTGTTGTTTTTAGATTCTTTCCTTGTTTTCCTAATTCTTAAAAATGAAGGATGAAAAATATTTTGGGAAGGTTGAGAGGCAGTCTGCAGTGGCATGACATGCATACTTTCAGTAAACTCTAGAAATTTCACATAACTGAGCTCAAAACTTCTACTTTTTAGAAAATTGGTCCTCTGTTGAATCACTAATAAATAGAGCTTTTCTTATGTATAGAAGTGATGTAAAATGTAAAAGAGAAGGAAGCCAGAAAAAGTAAAACCACAAAAGATGAATTGGAGGTCTCTCATATTGAAACATTGGTCTCAGTACTGACTGAGTGCTCATTTTCTAATATAACGTGTACATTAGGGCCTATATATGGTACTGCTTTGTAAAATCAGCATTTTTTAAAATAAAGTGAATCTACTATTTTAGCTATATCTCCAGGACAATAGGCAAGAAAACCCCCAAGCTGTGTCTTGCTTTTGTTCACTTTCCCTCACTACTGCTCGGTGGAATGCATCTTTTCTTTACTCCTTGGAGAGGAAGAAAGGTAAAGAGTTAAGGGTCTTGGTGCTGTATCCCGGTGACTAAATGGATGTAGGGCAGATGTTCCTCAGTGTAGGGAAGAGGCTGGTAAGGAATCACTGCCTTCTGAACCAATATTAAATGTTACTCTTGACTACAGAATGATAACCGAATTCATCCTTCCCATGAGTGGTAAATGTCAGTTCATTGACTTCTCTCACAACTACAAACACAATATCAAGTTCCTGCATATCAGCTGAACTGCAGTAACAGGCTGTGTGCTTCTAGCTTTTGGCAAAGTAAGGTGAAAGTCCTCTTCTTAAACTTAAATAGAAGAGATTTAAATTGCCTCACACTTGCAGTGGGCTAAGAGCCAGCGCACAGCTTATTACACTAGCAAGGCTGATAGGGAATTCATCAAGCTATTGCAACTTGATCATGTAAATGACCCCTTCCTTAATGTTTTGTACTGATAAGATAGCTCATAATGGGATTTGATGTAAGCATTATCCAGGATATCACGGTAAAAACACTGAAACCCTGCAGGTAGTTCATGGCAGAAAGGGCAGCTTCATTAATAATTCATTAATAATTATTCTCCACAGGTACAGAAGCAAAGTAGTTCCTGCAACAGGGGAATGCAGTAGATTGTATTAGCAGAGACAGATTCTGCTGTAGCTTCACTAGCAAAGTCTTGAGCCAGGCCTGTCTGCTGTCAGGAGAGCTCTTCAGCCAACACAACCCTAGTTACAGGTCTATATACCCAACCTTAGATCTCCCCTAAAAAAAAGGGGGGGAGTGCAGCTCACTACTTCCTAGCAGCAAGCTTATGAGGACTCTCATATCATAAGGTTTTATTTTGCTGTTCTCTATCATTCATTCTATCTAAACTGATTGGAGATATCACAGATTTTATCATGAAGAAATATCTTAATTTCAAAACAACGACGTTTTTGAGCGTAAGTGAATTTAAGATCGTGACGTCACTAGCAGTCATTGCATTTTGCTTTTTTTTCCTCCAACTTCAGTGTCTTTCTCCTCCTTTTTGTGGGGATCAGGATTGATGCTGCATTGGTATTCTCACTGACATCCACCATAATCAATGTTTCTAATCAGTGCTGCTCTGCTGGCATCATGCGTGGAACAGAGCAGAGTACCCAGTCAGCACAACACAGAGACAGGGGGAAAATGAGGAAGGGAGGGAGAGAGAGGCAGTGAAGAGGTTGGAAACAAATTAAAGAGTTAAGCTTGAAAAATAAGACAAAGCAATCTTAGAGTGTTTGTTGCAATTCAACAGGAATGTGGTCAGATTGTGCACTTAACCTCATGCCTTCTATCTTGGTGAGCACTTCATCATTCTTGTTTTATTGGCATCGGGATCTGCAGCAGCACTTGCTTGAATTTCATGTGCTTCCCTATTCACTGAAGTATAGTTTGAAGAAACCTGGTGACGCAGAGGGCCATTAGCAAAGATGGCCTCTCAGAGAAAACTAGTTGAAATTTGGTGCTGTATTATGTATTGGTGTGATTTGGGACCACCATGCAGTTTTAGACTATCTTAACAGTGAAAATAATCACAAGTTTCAAATAATAAAATTAGCTTGAAAATGCTATGTTTTACCAAATAAAATTGTACCAGAGTAAGTGTCTTTCAGTAACTGGAATAATCATAAGGAATTACACTGAGGGAGAGAGCAGGTGAGCAGAAACACAAGAAAAAGTCATGTAAAAATGAAGAAGTAGAAAGTAGAAAATATTGATAACAAATATTAGTCTTAAATTTATGTAAAAAAGAAATATTTCGGGTACCTTTTATAAGATTTGAAGAGTGTGAGTGTATGAATGCTCACTCTGCATGGGCTGCTAGAGAGTCTGTGGTGTATAAATATACAGTCCTACTCATCTTATCAGGCTCTGTTCAATGAGAAAACATGCTTTCTCTCTGATCTGCAGCTCAGTTCCTTGAAAGATCTACCTCAAATCTTCTGACAGCCGTCTGCTAGTCCATGAAAACCAGCATAAGAAAAGCCAATTTGACAAGAAGCTTCATGTAAACTGAACTTTTTCTTATTCCATCCCAGATCAAAAGCATCATATTGATATACTCTTCCTATTGTTGCACATTGCATTTTCTCTTGCTTTGGGCATATTAATATTCTTTGCTTAAATTCAATACTTGTATCTTCTGTTGTTTGGGTTTTTTTTAACAAAATGTGAAGACTATTTATTTATTTATTATTCTGTTTTAATTATCAGTAACTGATTTTATAAACTAATACCGCTGCAATTACTTTAGCTCAGTAGCAAATGGGAAAAAGAACCTCTGTATTGATGCTGTGCACCAAGTAGATTATGCTTCTTTAAAATGGTATATTGTCTTGCTCTTGCATGTGGAAGAATGATTCAAAATTATTTCATTATATGTCAAAGGCTTTCCTCTCTCTTTAGATCTTTATCAAATACTTTTATGAGACACTTTTAGAAGGTTCTGACTCTATGGAAGGTAATAGGATGGTGCCCTTTGAAGAAAATCTAAACCTACAAATGAAAGAGTATGTGCTTTTGAAATGCTGCACGAAGAGTTTTTATACTGGTACACGGGATGGAAAAATCTGATCTTTTAAGAAGAAATTACTGTTTAACAGTTTAAACAACATCACTTCCAGAAGAACATATTTATAAAATAGGTATATCTTTTACAGTTATAAGGATATAAAACTCTTTGACAGAAGGTCTTCTCAGAGTTAAAACCCACGTCTGCAGTAGTCATAGTATGCTCATTGAATGAAAGATCTTTTACTCAGGAAAATTAACTTATCACAACACACATGCCATACTTTCATACGCATTGGCGATAGAAGGTCCCAAATCCATGTGTGGAACACTGAATTCCTCTGGGCGTGACTGACCCATGCTCATCTTTAGAAGACTCAAATCCTCCAGCTTCTGTGAAGCCATTAGCAACTGGTTCATCTACTATGCAGAGGGCATATGCCATCTGTGCTTTCCCATTTGCTCTTGTTTGACAGCCCTCCGATGACAGTCCACCAGCAGATACACCTCTCTACAGCCCCTTTCTCAGCTGCTTAGTTTTTGGATATAAACATATCTCCCTGCTTTGTACATTCTATATTTAGCTCCTTCTTTCCTTGCTGTAAGTTTTACTTTTCTTACATTTCACTCCTGCCCAATTTATTCTTAAAATGGATTGTGACATTTTGATAGAGACTTCTTCTACACAGCATAAAACTTAAAGGGAAGTCTAATGTGAGACTTTTATTGCTGTCTTAACAATCTCACTGCAATCTGCAGATGAGAGAGAGCTGGGCTGTTCTCAGAGATGTGGTAGGATGACAGGCAACAGCCTTATTCTGCAGCAAGAAAAATTCCAGTGAGATATTAGAAAAACATTGCCATGAAAGTATTAAAGCAGTGAAGGGGGTTTTAGGGTTTTTCCAAGGATTGTTTTATTCTTGGATTAATTCAAAACTTGACACAGTCCTGAGTTTATGTTTGTTGGGCCTGCTTTGGTTGGGAACATGAACAAGGTGTTCTGCAAAAGTGTTTTCCAACCTGCACCATTTTAATGAAAGGTAAGTTCCCCTTGCTACTGAGCTACTTTTGACTCTCCTTGAACCAGACTTCAGTGAGCACATGCCTTTGTATTTGTTGGAATCTGTGGTCTAAGTAATGCTCACAGTGCAGCTCACATCTGCCTTTAGTCCACCTGAAGCAGTGGTAACATATTTTGTAAAGGGACGGTGGTTTTTGTATTTAGTATGCAGTTGGAGTTTCGTAAAACCAACTAACCAATCAACCAACCAACCAACCAAAAATCCCACCTGAAATGTGCAACACAAACCAACAAACCCAAAAAGCAACCTCAAAAACCAAATAAAATCCAAGCTCCCATCTTGCTATTTAGAGGTGCAAGATCAGTATGGACAATACAAAGATGCATTTAACCCCCAAGCTCCTTTGAAATGATTATTTTTCCTGACTTTTAATTTTCTGTGGATTTTTTAGGATTGAAGTTCAAAGAAAGTATCTTCAGTTATTTATTGTTTATATGATCTGAAGGTTTTAGATACGAAAATACGTTTTTAGCATGAATATATCTCAAAGGCAGCTTCCTCAGAGATACTGTGAGGAGACAATCTGTTTGTATGAGTTTTTATTTTCTCTAAGCAGTATTTGGCATTAGTGATGCCTTATCCTGGTCTTAAAATTAAGAGAGCTAAACACAGTTAAGAGGGAAAAGGGTTTTACCTTGGTGTTTATTAAAGGATCCTTAGGGAGGATGCAATGCACACCAAAATGCACCCCAAAGTCCCCACCGAAGAAAATGGCCACCCACAATGTGATGAGTATACAATTATATGCCTTGCAAAAATTAACAGATCTATCAAAGGCTCCCCAGTGAGGGGCTCGGGTAAGACCCCTCACGCAAGGGACCCTCCCCCTGGATGGGCCTATCTTTGTTTACAGAATGTGTTCTGGAGAGGACCTTGGTTTCTTTGGGCTTTTAGAATGTTTAGTCTCTAAGCTTAACGAAATACTAGGTCTAAGGGGAGTTATCGAACTTAAAGAATTATAACTATGTAAGCTAAAGGCACAAGGAATATATAAAGCTATATAAAAGAGTGTATAAAAGGGGTATAAAAGAAAAGCAAAAATCATCATGGCATCATTAGCTTAAACTATACTGAGATTATATATATATATATAGAGAGAGAGAGAGAGAAATATGCCTATAGAGAAATTTCTAGAAGTTTAAATAGATACATTTAAAAATCCCACGTAGTGAAAGCTTTGGTAGGTATAGAAGAACCCTGGATCAGAGATACATTCATCAGACAAAAAGGCAGTTGGCTTAGGTGGAGATGAAGGGAAATGTAAAAACACAAAACATGAGATAGAGAGTAATAAAGGTGGCTTCACTTCAAATGATGGAGAACAGCAGGAAGAATAAATTTCCTTACTTTTGAAGTGAAATGCAAAGTTTTCGCTAGTGTCATTGAAACTGAGATCTACCTTAAAAGGCTTGTTCCAGCAAAGATGTTAAACATTTGTTTAACTTCAAATGAGTGGATAAATGCATTCATTTCTATGGGTAAGGGCCAAAGACCAATCATGTTGAATTAATTACACATGCAACAGATACTATGGCATAATTCCCACAATACCACATGACAAAAATGGTGAACTAGTTTTCCCTTGCATTGCTGATCTTTTTTCCTTCTGAATGCTGCTGCTATACTTTTGTTTTCATTCACCTCAGTTTTTTTTCTTTCACCTTTTAGTTTTTTGCTGTTTATCTTCTGACAAGTATGTTTTTAGACTGAGAGCCATACAGTCACTGTTTGTATTTTGTTTGAACTGATGTCAATATCTGCCTGAAAGCTTTACTCTGAAATGTGACATAAACATGCTTTGATTCCAGCATATTTTTATCTCAATCCATTAGTAACTGATGTTTCATTTTTGTCTTCTGGCATTAGAAAAAAGCCATTTGGAAAGTAACTTCTCAAATACTAAATGAATAAAAATATTTTCAGGGGATGAATGACATTTTTATAGATATTAAAAAATATCTACATCTCTTCTCTTACAAATAAAAATATTTTTGCAAAAAAATCAGCTTTATGAGTAGTTGCTTTATGAAATGTCATTTTATATAGATCATATACTTTAATCAGTTTAGGGACCCTTACCATCTGTGCTATGGGAAAAACGCTTTAATTTCTCTTAATTATTCCTGCAATTCATGAGTTATGACCTTTCTCAGGGACAAAAATAAATGCCAGTTCTTCCATGAAAAAAATATGCACAGTGGGAATACAGGACCTGCACAGTGGTATTAAAGCAACCAATGTCCTGAAATGAGTAGATCAGCAGAAGCACCGGGAAGAAAATACACAGCATTCAGTCTGACAGTTGTAGTGGTTTGGTTATATATGTAGTGGATAAATAGCCCAGTAATTAAGTAGGAATACCATTAACAGTTTAGGTGGAAATAACAGAAAAATAATCCCCTGGGACATCAGAGGAAAAGTAAAAAGCCACAAGAAAGATGTTGTATGTGTTTTTGGGATAATGCACTAGGGACTACCTGGTAGCCACACTCTTGCAGAGTGCTGGCACACTTTCCTAGGAGCATCTTCCTCACGGCAGGACAAAATGCAGAGGCAAAGCAGAATCTCCATCTTAACTATCTTTTATTTAGGAGAGACAGCCACAGACGGTGGAAGAGCTTCCCAGGACACACCACAGGCCAAAGCAGGGGTGTCTGGATGTGTTTTCCTGCTGCAAGGAAATGTGTGTTATTTTCCTCCTGCTCAGAAGGATCAGGACATTATGTGTGGTAAATGCATTTCAATCCCTTCACTGGTTTTTTGTTTAGGTGACATAAATTGTTCCAACTGCATGTTTCCAATACTGGAATAATACTGGAACTGTATTGCCTGTACTGAGAGGAGCCCTGTCCTGCACAGGGGCTGTAGGTCTGGTCCTACAGCAATCCAGGCACAATTTGCTCTAAGCTAGCATGTAAAAAGACAGCAGTGATGTACAGGCATTTAGGATGTCGCTTTCTTTCCTACCCTCTGATTTGATTCTAGTGAGGCAAGTCTGAACACATTCCTCCCATCCTCATGGTATTGCTAGGGAGCTGGGAAGAAAAAACTTTTCACATCACTTTTCCAGTGGCCAGGAATAACTCTGTTATAATGCCAGCAAGAGAGCAAGGAAAGAGCAGAGTGCAGTCTTATACTCTGCTGGGGACTGGTCTTTGGGGAGAAGCTTGTGCTAGTCTTCAGGGAATATTTCTTTCTGATGCCTGTCACAGCAGCTGTTATTGAGATTTCCTTTCCCTAGTCTAGTCTCTTTTCCAAACTTGTTACGCTCAATGGTACCTCCTTTCTGGTCCTTTCCATCTTCGGGTTGAAAGTTTCTATTTTCCAGCATAAGCACTCTTGTGTAGAGGGTGAGAAGGTCATCACAGAGGTGGAAAGAGAGGAAGGGCTCAGAGGGGACAACAGTTGTCCCCTAGCAGAAGGGCTGCCCAGGTGTAACTGCATATAGAAAGATAAAATATATGATATTTTATTTTTATATATTCAAATATATAAAACCTGGCATGTGCAATTCACCCCACAGTCCAGCCACCAGAAAAATCTGTTTCTGCAACCAACACCTCTGAAAACCTCAGACACTGGATTCATGTGATTTGGGTTTTAAGGTCATCTTTCAGTCCTCTTAGAAATGTGTGACTGTTTCTGACTTGCAGAAAAGAGCCTGGAAAGGTGAATTTTAAAGGATTCAGGGCCACAGAATTGTAGAAGTGTTTAGGTTGGAAAAGACCCTTAAGACCTTTGAGTCCCACCATTAACCTAATACTTCCAAGTCCACTATTAAACCGTGTCCCTAAACACAACATCTGCACGTATTTTAAATACCTCTAGTTATGGTGCCTCAACCACTTCCCTGGGCAGTCTATTCCAAATCCTGACCAGACCCTTGCGAAAGAAATTTTTCCTAATATCTGACCTAAATCTCCCCTGGAGAAACTTGAGCCCATTTTTTGTCTTGTCACATCTTACCTGAGAGAAGAGACAAACCCTCATCTCACTAGAGCCTCCGTTTGTGTAGCTGTAGAGAGTGATAAGGTCACCCCCTCTACAGCCTCCTTTTCTCCACGCTGAACGCCCCCAGCTCCCTCAGCTGCTCCTCACCAGGCTCGTGGTTCAGACCCCTCAACAGCTCCATAGTCCTTCTCTGGACTTGTTCCAGCACCTCAATGTCCTTCTTGCCGTGAGGGGCCCAGAACTCAACACAGGACTCAAGGTGTGGCCTCACCAGTGCCAAGTACCAAGGGACAGTCACTGCACTGGTCCTGCTGGTCACAATATTGCTGATACAGGCCAGGACATTTCTGACCTTCTTTGAAACCTGGGAACACTGGCAGAAATTAAATAACCAAATTTTGTAGTTTTTAAAGACTTGTAACACAGGACACTTTTCATATGTCAATTTATGATCCTTTGAATATTTTGCAATATTGCTCTTTTCAGGCAACCCTCTCTTGGTTTATTTGTATTCATTGTCTGACACTGCAAAGTCTTACGTAGCTTAACCATGGCAAAAGACCTAAGTTCTATGTGGCTTGTTTGCTATATTTTCCTTCGTTCATTAGTCCACAGTGTTATATTGCCCCATTCTCTGTTGCTACACTACTTAATGATCTGATTTGGAGCTGCTTTCCAAATGCCTCAAGAAAAGCGAAGCTACTGCTAGCAACTCCTTTAAAACACAAACAACTGATCTCAAAAGGACTCTGACATGATTTCTGTTTTAAACTTTGTTCGTTTGACCTTGCAGATTTAGTCTTGTCCTGGTCTTGTACTATTTTATCCTTAAATAGGCTCTCAGTCTACTTTCTTCAAAACATAGAGATTAATACCTTATGAATTTATAGTTTCTATGACAGCCTTTCCCGTTTCAGAAAGTAGTCCCTGATTAATAATTTTTCACTTTCTATGAATACTTGCTGTTTCTCTGGATGCAGCACATACTGTATTCTTGCAAGTGCTGCCAGTGCTATGCTATGCCAAACGACCAGATTATCAAATTTTTCAGTAATTTTACTCCCTATAATTTAAATAGTTTTAGGGCTAGATTTCTTATTTTCTCCTGTGTGTTGTGGTTAGGGATTTCCTTATCTTTGCAAGATGAAAACTGGGTTGTGGGCTAAAATTTGGTTGTACACTAACAAATTTATTTTTAATTTTATTTTCTGCTGTAATGAATGTTTCTATCTGCCATTTCTAAAACCTTAAACCCTTATTTTATTCAAACATATTTTGGTTTGTTATGAATCCATTTCTATTTAATTTCCACTTTATTACTATATCATAATTCTCTACCTCCCGTTTTAATTCTAATGTTATCACTAGTGAAAAAAGGCAGTAAATGGACACTAGAGTTTGGGTCAAGTTCACAGAACTGCATTTAAACAATCGTTTTTAAATGGCTATTTTTAAACTAATCTTACTTATTTTAAAGTTTCAGGTCAGCTGAGGAGAAAGACTTCCCTGATCCCCAAATTGTTGTCTAAATATTAAGTCTGGTTTGTAGATTTGTCATGTTTTGTACTGGATATATATCTTTGACTCTTTACCAAGGTTTCTTATCACTTTACCCAATAGGATGGTTAGAGAAATTTTCTAAAGTGCTGAAGTGCCCGTTATTATGTTCAGGCTCCAAAACTAAAGATTGCATTGTCAATAATTTAATACGTCATTCAAATTTATTAGAGCTACAGTAGAGGTGTATTAATTTGCAATGTTTCTTTGAAAGTAAGACAAAAGCCCAACATTCTTGACATTCTTCTACAGAGACTTTTTCTTGCCCAGGATATATAATTTGAACTCTGTCATCCGCTGACCTTAATCCTCCATTCTCTTTCTAAAGAAATCTTTTTTTTTTAGTTCATCACTATGACCTCAGAATAAAAGGCCTCAAAAGATTATTTTAGTTTTGACTTAGAAAACAAATTAGCTTCTATTCTAGAGGGAAAAAATGCATAAAAGTTACTTTTAATGATTGTGTCACTTTAGGAAATCAAGACTTGAACTTCATTTTGATCATTTTCCTCTGTAATGACAGTTTCAAAACAAGCCTTTTCAATGCAGTTTAAGTCTGGGATACATGTTAATTGTGAGTGCTGTGCTAGTGGCCAGAAGTGTTTGAACAGCTTTGAGGACCAAACCTCCCTTAGGCTTAAGGACTTAGAACTCAAAACTGTAGTGCATATGGTTAAAACAAACTATACAATTCAAATATGCTATTAAGTATATTGTCATATTGTTGTGCTAGAGAAGCAGGTATGTGGCAGACTTCTAAAAGAGGCTTGTATTGGACAATGAAATATCAAAATATTTGATGTCTCAAACGAGGTGAAGAAAAAAAGAATCAAACCAGAGTAAAATATTGAAATCTTTTGCAACAATTACCAAGTTTTACTACAGCACACTTGCTGGTTGATGCAGTTCATGAACACACAGGAAATTCAAGGAGTAGACTAATTTTGTGTGTGACTAGCACAGAACTGCACCTTTCTCTTTGCTACTGCTCCCTCTGAAAGAGGAAATAGATGTTTTTGAATATTGAGTCATCATGAGGAGCCTTGTGAGACAAGAATATTGTTCACTTCTAAGCACAAATAAAAGACACAACATCTGATTGTCAGCAAGTCATTATTTTCTAACAATCCCTGTGCTAAAGCTTATTGTTATTATTATTTTTGCTTTAAGGCACATTGAGGTAGTGCCAGTCATGCTAAGTTTGGGAGATGAAACAAATGTCAGGTGAAAGAATGAGCTATGATGTGGGCTAGGAAAACTCAAGCAATAAATCTTCCTAGATGCTGTTCAAAGAGAAATGTATGTTTAAAGAATAAGCTGTGAGAAGCTTGAAACAAATGCCAGCATTGTGATCATTCCATTCATGATCTCTAAACCATTGTTATATGTATGCTACACACTTTTTACCTCTCAAAGGGTGTAATTAGAAAGCTGGGTCTCTTGCTGCAAAGCAGTCTTACTGTGATTTTAGAAATATCCATTTTCAATTTAATTTCATTTACTAGTATCCACTTTCGTCAAGCTATCTGGTCTGGAGGTGAATTGCCCATTGGCCCCATTGTCAAAATGACAGCATGAAAAGGGAAGCTTGTGGTTGTAATAATAATGTGGTACATGTGTAGAAGGTCAGAGAAGCAACAGATTAACATTCCAGCAGATGATTTCCCTAGGGACAACTCCTGAAAGTATCAAAGGCCAAAGGTCGTGACACTGATAATGCCTCTAATGTTGTTGGCAAAATAGTTGCTTGAATTTCTCCTTTCTAGGGGTAATGATTTTTCTTTTTTTTTTTTTTTTTTCAATTAGGTAGTGGAACCTGCTGTGAACCCTGAAAAATTAGTTCCATAAATATTAGTCTAATTATATAGGTAGTAATGGTGTTTAAGTCAAGCAACTGTCTCCAGTCTCCATGAAGCCATGTATTAAAATGAAGTGGTTTAAGTGAAGAAGCTTTCTTTGTGACCTAGAATTTCTTTCATGGAAAAGTTTGGAAAATGTTTTATTGTTGTGAGCAACGCACAATGGACACTGTGCTTCATTTCCATCATAGGAAGAACAAAAGATGGGGGGCCAGTGTGTATGAACAAAGAGCTCTTAGCCAAACTCAAAGACAAAAAGGAAGTTTAAAAAGGGTTGAAGGAAGTATAAGTAAGATGGGAGGAATAGTAACACATTGCATGTGCATCCTGGGATGGAGCTAGGAAAGTTAAAGCTCAAAAGGAATTGAACTTGGCCATGATCATCAAAAACAACAAGAAGAGCTTTTTAAGTACCTGGGTAAAAGGAAAACTAGGGGATATGTGGGCCCTCTGCTCAGTGAGACAGTGGACTTTTTTCTACAGGACTTGGGAAAGGCTGAGGTACCGATTCCTTCTTTGTCTCAGCCTTTATAGAAAGACAGCCTTTAGGAAGGCCAGGTTCCTTGCAGGAAGGAAAAAATACCCTTGGTGGAAGAGGGTCAGGTCACAGACTGTTAGCAAACCAGACATAAGTAAATCCACATGCTCTGTTGGGATGCACTCATGAGATCTGGCAGGTATCACTGGGGGGACACTCAATAATCTTTGATGGATCCTGACAGCTGGGAGAAGTATGCAAGGACTAGAGGAAAGATAATGTCATAATGTCATCTCTATCTTCAAGAAGGTAAATATGACCCAGAGGCATACAGACAATTCAGCCTCGCCTTGGTCTCTGGGAAGGCAGTGGAGCAGCTAATCCTGGAAACCATTTCCAGGCACAAAAATACAATAAAATCATGAGGAGTAGTCAGCATGGCTTCACCAAAGGCAAAGGCCACAGAGCTGACAAGTGGCTGAAGTATCCCTGACACACAAGAAAAGTCTGAAAGTGTTGGAGCTGAATAAAAGAAGGCATGTGGGGATCCCATCAATATGTACCAGGATATGAAAGAAGGGTGCAAAGAGGACAGAGCCAGGCTCTTTTCAGTGGTGCTCAGTGAACAGAACAGGGCAATGGGTGAAAACTAATATACGGGACACCCCCTCTAAACCTCACAAAACCCTTTTTATCTGTGAGGGTGACTGAGCACTGGCACCAGATGTCCGGGGAGGTTATGGAATCTTCATCCTTTGAGATACTCAAAAGCCATTGGGATATGGTTCTGTGCAGCCAGCTCTATGTGGAGCAGGGGATTTGGACCAGATGACTTTCAGAGGACTGTCAACTTCAACCATTTTGTGATTCTGCAACTCTGATCCTATAATTCTGTGAAATTATAGTATATGACCAAAACTGCTTTTTAAAAGTAGTCCAGTGTTAGAAGTCCCAGAAAAAAATCACCAACGAACCGGCTTTCTGGGCTTCAAATCAAGTGGGCCTTCTTGGTAAGTAAATAGACTTTTGCTCTATCTGACAGCCTTGCCAAGCCCAAGCAGAGGTCTGCAATTCGATATGAATGCTTTAGTAGTCAAAGAGGTGTTTGAAAATGGTTGAGACTAAAAACTGCGAATGGACTCTTTTAATTAGCTTAAGGTACCAAGATGAAAGAGAGCCCTTTTCATGCTCATGGTTGTTTTCACCATGTGTGGTATTTCCTTCCTCCACTGACGAGACATAGGCGTGCCTGACCAACATTTCATTACACCGAAACAGAAAAACTGATTCTCAATTCATTTCAGAGTATGACATATGGGCTGGAGTGGGCAGCACTCACGTGCTCAAATAGCCTCAAGCAAGCAGTTTAATAGATTCCATGACTACTTGATGAGCCTGAACAGAAAAGAGGGGCCAGAGGGACTCTGGCAAGAAGTAGCAGGAAGAAAATTAAACAGGGTCAGACAATGAACCAAAGGTTTTCTCCTGTTTCTTAAAATATTGGTATGTCTGCTCTGCTGAATGTATTCTTTCTTTTTAAAGCTTCTGGAAACACTCTAACAAAAATTCAAAACACAGCCACAAATCATTTATAGGAGACAAAAAACAATAAGTAGTGTCAGCACAGAGGGATATATTTTACTCGGTCATGCCAGAAGGAATTACAGTGGGCTGTGATGAGTGGAATATAAAGTAGCATAAGTTACCTGTTGATAACAGGGTTTGAAATTATAAAGTGTAAAACCAGTATATTTCCCTCACAGTATCAAACAGCTGGGATTTTTTATACTTAGTAGCAGAATAGTATGTCATTTTTCAGAGCCCCATAATTCTGTAAGCATGTTTAAGTACATGCTGTTATTTATTTGGTTTGGTTTTTTGTTTCAAGTATTACACAGATTGTAATGCACTGAGATGCAAATATAATAAAAGTGATCAGCATTTTGTGGAAAGCTGTTATCATAGATGATTTTCTGGTCTTAACTTCGATTTTGCTCATTTAAGGGATTGTATTTAATATACTGAAATAGCTAGCAATATTACTATCCTCTTATGAATCATCACTGAGCTAAAAAATCCTGCAGGAATCTTATTTTTTCATGCTATTTAAAAATCTAATTATAAAAATAAGCCTTTATGAGGAACTGACAGCAGCAGAGTTCAAATAAGAGCTTTTAGACTGACAGATGGTAATAAGCAAGTCAGGCAGTTAGATGATGGTTTATGTGCTAGACATTATAGGTGTTGTAACTATTGACCCATGTTAATGTGGTTACTCTGGCAAATAAAATGCAGGAAACAAAGCTACCTTGAATGACTTATCCCAGCTGCTGATTAGTAGAATATCTGTCAGCCAGCAGCAGGGTCTGGTCAGTTGCCAGATCTTAAACCCTTACCACCTTGTCTTTTCCCTCTCGGTCCCTTTTTTACATGCTTTGCCGTTCCTACTGCTGTTCTCTAAACATGCCTCTTTAATAGCACTTTGATGTTTCTGGTAAGGAATCTGATTCTGAGAAGTAGAACTAATAGGGTCAAGAGGAAGCAGAGGTGGTAGAAAAGGTGTTTATCTCCTCTTGCAAGAGGTGAATGAGTCTTTTGTCTACAAGGCACTCTAAAGGCCTTGTAGGGGATGGTGGCAATATGAAATGAGGTGCAGTGAATGGGAAAAGGCAGCAGGGATAGTTGCTAGCTTTGCCATCCGTATGAACTGAACCTATCACCCGTAATTGTAACACCGGGGGACTACTAATAATCTATAATCTGGAAACCTATGATTCAAGTGCAGGGAAACATGTGGGAATGGCAAATAGACTTGAGAAAATCCAGCCTTGGTTTGTTAAATGTTTATCTTACCAAATATTTCAAAATAAGCATATTTTCCCAACTTTTGTAGTAATTGCACTGGGATGTGCAGCTAAGATGCAGCCATTCCTATGGTTTCCCACACTATTTCTTTCTGCTGTGTTGTTTTGTGCTGCATAAAGCTGGCATAGCTTTTGGGTTATTGCCAGCTGTGGGAAGTATGCCTGTGCTAGAGAAATGGGCTGTTAGTAAGTGAACCAGCAGGATTACAACATTTCCTCGGTAATTATGATGTGGTGATTATGATACTTTCTGGCTACATCTCTCCTAGTTAATCTATATTATTCTCGAAACAGACCATAGGAATGTCAGTTTCAGTCTTTCCAGGACAGGAAGAGAATGCTGTCAATGTTTGGCTTTTAAATTGTCTGCCTGTGTAGAGTCAGGGAGTTTTAGGGTGGACGATGGTGCCGTGAAGGTGGACGGCAGTTGCAAGGCATATGTTTTAGATAGCCCAGTCAAAGAGCACTGAGCAGATTCAACACTTGTGCTGCCTCAGGGGAGCCTGAGTTGTTAATGGAAGATGTGTGTTCATTAACAGAACAAGTTCAAGGAGGTCACAATACAGGAGGTACTGCCTGGGTCCTGTGGCATAGCCCATGACATCATTTAACTTGTCTAGGTATGAGTTTATGATTTCATTTTTCAGTCCTTTGAATTCCCTCAAAACCAAAAGAACAGAATTTATTTCCTCTGTATTACCATAATGATACATCACCCTCACTATTTTTTTTCCCACTACTGATTCCTCTTCCTGCATATGACTTACCCCTTAATTTCTAAAATTATTTTTGTGTTAAAGATGAAGAAATGGGGTCAGCTGGAGTCTCACAAAACTCAGTATTTTTTTGGGCTATTGATATTAAGCTGCTGGCATATATTTTTAACAACAAACCAGTGACACTGCTGGTGCTTAGAATTGTTGCTACTGCTTTTTTCTTGGTGAATGTTTTTCCATGTTTCAGTCCCCAGGCCATTTCTGTGACTGAACTATATTCAGACCAGGGACAAAATAATAGCAAGGTCACCTGGCTGCTAGGTGAGGACTATTATAACTGAGCTAGTGGTTACTTGAAATAAATGAGACCTTCGCAGACATGAAGTGTGATTTCCTAGTTTCCCTTAAAAAAATACAATTATTTAATAATTTAAAAATTATATATATATATATTTATATTTTCCTGAAAAATACTGGCTTCATCCTGGCATGAAACAGGTTAGTGTCCCACAGGATGGAAAAAAACTCCTTACGAATAATGTTCTAAGATAGATTTATTTCTATGTTATTTTCCCTTGTTTGTCTGTTATGTTCAGCTAGATTTGGGAAGAATAAGTCAGCCAAGTAATGCCCACACTGAACTCAGCACTTCCCCTCCCCTTGAGAAAGCTATAGCCAGCAAGAGAGGAGGAAAATGCATTGACAGATATCAAACTTAGTGAAGCACTGAGCAAATAAAATCAGGTCAAAGGAACAAGGACAAATAGTCTTCTGCATCTTTTGAGAAGGAAGGGGGACAGGTAGGTGGGCAGAAAATGAAGGCAATTGTTCATAATTAGAGGTTGTATCCAGTTCTGTTCAGTGTTGTAGAGCTGTTAATTTCCTCTACCCAGACTCCACTGCAGCATGCACAACCCACTCAGGCGTGCAGCAGTGATGGTGTGTATCTGCCATACTGGTGCCCTTATTGTCCTGTTCTTCCTCTTCTTTCTGTACTAATCTTGCTGGTGGTGTGCATGCACTGGGATACCCTTGTGTTAAAGTTCTGGATTTTGCCGAGGTTTTTTGGTTTTTTATCCATGTTTAGTCTCATTGATGGAGCATGTGTTCTTAAATCAGCCTCTCAAAGATGAAGTTGTCTTATGCCACCTTGCAGTCACTGAAGGCTACAAAGGATGTATTCCAAAAAACAGGTTCATCTTCATTCACTACATCAGATCTGCTGTTAGTCTTATCTGGGCTTTGTGCGTAAGACTTAGTTACCTCTGAGACAGACAACTTGGATGTTCATTTTTCCTGAACTCATTCACCAGTGCCAAGGTTACTTGTCCTTAATTTCTTACTAACTGTAGTCCTGTTCATACCCCACTGATAGCCCAAACACCTCCTTTCCTAATATTCTTTACCAGTGAGTTCAGCTAGGATGTATTTTTTTGCCTCCTTGCAATATTGCCAGTGCCCATGTGCCAGTTGGCAATAAGCATTTGGGAGCTGACGCAGGCTAAGGGTGGATGCAGACTGAGGCTAATTGCTCCTAATGTGGAAATGCCACTTCCTGGGACCTGTGACTTTACTGGGTCTTGCAGAAAGAGGAGGCATCATTTTTACTGGTGAGAGCTGCAACAAGCAGACTTGACAGACCATCTTTATGGTGGCTGGAGGATCATAGTGGAAGGTCTGTTTGTACCATGTGAGATATTATGCCAGCAACAGTTGCCTTTACTGGCTGGGTGCTTGGGAAGACTGGCAGTATTGAGGACTTTTTGCTGAAAGCAAAAAGTCTGAACTATAAGGCTATCTTCTATTGCTGAGATTTCCAAAGGGTTTGGAGTCTGGCCAAAGAAATATATTTATTAAATCAACCCATGAATTATGTAATGTTTTAGTAATATGTTACTTTTCCCCGGCAAACCTGGAAAACATAGGACACACATCTTTCCGGAACACAGTATCACTTTAAAAAGTGGAGTTTTCTTGGCTGTCAGTTGCATTGTGTACTAGATGTTGGCAGTAATAGAGTGCAGAGAAATCAGAAGAGAGCTAGTCCAAGGAAGAGATAAGACCCAAGGATATATGCTTTTATTTTCCATGTGACCTTGGTGACTAAAGCCAGGATTGATGGTTGAAATTTTTGGTTGCAATTTGGTTCTTGGAAATCAATCAAAACGGTTTGAGGTAATGAAGCAAATGCAAGAGAAGTGTTCTGTTTGGATTTACTTGGTTCAGTTCCATTTCAGAAGACAAGTTTTTTTACTGTCTTCTATTTAGGCGCCATGCCCCTGTAATGCAAAATTGACTTGGACTTGTTCAGAATGAGGAAAAGGAGGCAAAAGTTACTGGAAATTTACGTGCCACTTGCAAGCAGAGTGAAAGAGGAACAGGATTTAACTACTTGGTTCTAAATGGCCATAAACAGAAGAAAATTGCATTGAAATGAAGCAGCTTCCCTTGAGTCAAAATATACTGAGATATCCTGAATACAAATTCTGTGCTTCAAGCTGTGGTACCTTTTTCTATTTCTTCTGCTTTAGGAAATTGGTAAGGATAACCTCTGCTTTCCAAATAGCAGTTTGTTAGCTGTCAGCAGCACCTGGATGTGACAAAACCAAAATCCAGCTTTTACAGATTTTCACTAGTGACCAGTTGTTGAGTTGAAAAGAGAGGAAGCATCAGATGTTGCTTATCAAACAAAGACACAGTTTTCATGCTCAGCACTCAAAGAAAACTTAGGCTTTCTTTCAGAAAAAGATCTTTGTTCCTTTGAAGTAATGGTAGGCGATGTGAAATGAATTTTAATCAGGACCTGTCAATACCTATCAGTGCACAGCGTTTCATATCGCTGATAGTAAGAGTCTGAAGAGAATGGCAAACTGGAGAAAGTAAAATCTGGAGGCAAAGCACAGTTTCCAGCATCCAGATCAGACAGGGGCACCAAATGTCTTTTGAGTATTGGAATGCTTTGCATCAAAGGAAAAACACACAAGATAACTCCATTTATACATACCCTTAATATAATCCCACTTCTTGAAGGAATTTTTAAAAATTTGTCATTAAAATCAAAATGGAATGAATGTGTTTACAAAAGAAATACACATTTTACCAAAAAAATTACAACAGTCTGTAGTATAGTTTCAAATACTCAGTGTTTCCCGATAAAACTACTTGATGCAATAATTAAAAATATTATGTAGACATTAAACCAAGACATTCAGAAACCAGTTGCATAATCAGTAACTGTCAGAGTAGAAACAGTTAAAATCAGGATAATAGCAGAAATGAATTCAAGTAATAGGTGGTGATTCTGTTATTCTTGTTTTGCTCATGTTTTGGGTAGTGTTTTTCCTGAGAGTTCATCTTCTGACACATGAGGTTGCAATGAATCTGGAGAGAGGACATGATTATTTTTAATGGCAAATAGATGAAATAAAAATGACTTCAAGATTGCTATCATTGCTCTTCTTAACATGTCACAAAATTGGGACGTGAATTTCATCTACAGATATCAGTACCCTAAATGTCCTTATAACATTGTTTTAGTGAAAATAACCAATTGATGGTATTAAATGCTGTGAAAAGAGAGGGTCACATGCAAAGAAAAGCAGGTATGATGTGCCAGAGCTTATACAGTTTCATCTCCAGTCCACTGGAGCCAAAGTCTCTTACTTTGCCTTTTCTGAAGGCCAAGCTCTCTGTTTATTTAGCTTCAGGCTTTGGGACATACGCTAACATAAGACAGTGTTTTTCACTGTCATTCCTCTGAAGCACCTGTCCTGGCAACCAGGTTAGCTGTAACTTAAGTCTCACAACGCAAAGAAACTTTGTTTGCAAATTTTTCCAGGAGTCACAGTGATATTTATTCCTGTTGGGCCATCACTGGTAAAAACAGCCTTGTTGCCGGGTTTCGTAGTGCTGATCATCATAAGAGTAAAAATAATAGTGCAAAAAAAGGAAGCAGAATTAGACGGATGGGTGGAAGGAAAGCGCTTTAAATAATAACTAATGGGAAAAACCACAAGATGTTATGTGCCAAAGAGGCAGATTTTACTCTTTTTAGATGCCCATGCCCACCCTCACTGAAACACAAAGCAAATGTGTGTTGTTGACAGGGAAACCAATGCTTACAGACAGACATTCCTGCAAATGTAGGGCCGTGGGGAGTGTGGACCCACATATTACAGCACTGAGGCAGACTACAGCACAACTATAGTTGGAGTGAAACAGCAAACCTCATCCCTTTCACTCACCAGACATTTGTTTTGACATCACTCACAGATTATGAGTGAGATTGCTAAGCTTTCTTTCTTGCTTTTTTGCACTTTCTCACTCTTCACTGTGTCGTCTCCCTTGTCACTCTCCCTATTGAAAAAAAAAGAGGTAGAAGTTAGACCACTGGCAATCACTCTTGTTAATATGCAGCAGGGGCAGAGATGTGTCTAGATCAAGATTTTCAAGCTTGCAGCTAACCACATGGAGAGCTAAAATGAGCGTACACAGCACCTGCAGTCATGCACTAAGAGAGACTAATAGAAAAACACTCAGAGCTCAAAACAAAATCCACTTTTATTACACAAGAATTTACCTCGGGCTTGTGTTCCTATCTTACGTTAAAAAAAGAAAGGGTTAGAAAAAAAAGGTATTGTGCCAGGACCTTCACACAGCACATCAGGGTTTTCCATGTCCCATAAGGATTTGTTTGTCGTTGTTTTTTCTTTTTCTGAAAGAACAGAGAGATATTTTGCAGGTTTCTTATCATGCAGTGCTGCATCCAAAATGGGTGTGTGGAATGAAACAGCTAGACATTGGTATCTGTATGATATACTTCAAAGACACTGAGAGTAAAAGCAAAAGGAATATTTATTCTTCAAATATGAAATAAGACTTTGTCATGAAAAATGTCGCTCTCATACCTGCCTAGAAATGGCTTCTCAAATACCGTCATAAGCATCATATTCCCCAGAAATTTCTGTTTTAGTTGTTCCTGAACACAGCAAATCTAAGGTGCAGGCATGGCTAGAATAGTGTATTGAGCTTGAAGATAATCTGAAAAATAATCTGCGTTATTGTAGAGTTTATAAGCACTGAGACTGTCTGTTCAATGAGCCAAGGAAGAGGCATGCTGCTTGCAAAAACCACTAAGGAGCTGGACAGATTTACTCCTATCTGAGAATTGCACATCACATCAGCTATAAAAATCTTGTGAAAATTTTCATGCTTGTGTTCAAATGAATTGTGCAACTTTAACTTCCTAAATTACTCTTCTCATAATGCCAAGACTATCCTGCTTCCTGGTCCAGTAACAAACCAGAAAAATTGCTACAACAAAACCTAGCAAAAGAACTCCCTTCTTATTCATATATTTAGCTGTCCACATAACCATTTGTGCTATTTCTGCATTGACCACTTATTTATATGTTCAGATCTGAGGAGTGGAGACTAAGAGGATTTGAGGCAGTGTCAGACAATGATATCATGAGTGAATTTCAGAGATTCCTGCCTCTTGAAGTACTACAAAAGGCACTCCATCATTTGTTACTGTTATTGAGCTTTCTCTCCACCCTGTAATCATAAAAGCCTGCCTTGCAAAGCACATCCAGTTACCGGTACAGATGCAGTGGAGAGCATAGCTGAGAGACTGTGATGTGATCTTTGATTTCACAGTACTGATTCCTGATTATGACCATTTATTATGATGTTGTGATAAGGTAATACAACACATTAAATAACAGCACAACCTCTTGATATATTTTGCCTCTGAAGATTTTTTGACACTTTGTTTTGTGGACAAAGATGGTCTTAGATCAAATGAAGGTATGAGGGTTAAAGAGAAATATTTTTGTTTTATTTGAGTACAACTGCCAAACTGAATGATAGAGTTTGAGTCCAAAATATGAAAAAAAATTTTACATCTTTGGATCTGTTCCAATTTCCTTCTCCAAATTAATTTTTTTCAACTGCATTGCAGTCTGTCTTCCTTTTCTGGAAGATAACAGGGGAACAAAATTTGTTTCACTTCATTGATGTTTCTCAGTAGTTTTCCATTAGGAAGCCCGGTGTGTGTAAAGGCTGACTGATGCCATCAGGATCAAGACAGACCCAGTTTGAGTCTCCTGTGTTTTTATGTTTCTGGGACATGAACATGTCTCATTGTAGACCATTTTGCAGTGGTGTGTTGCCATCGCTTCCCAGGAGCAGGACTGTAGTGTACTGTCCTCCGAAGACAGGTGAGATGAGGCTACTTCCCCACTGAGACTATGGAAAAGGAAAGGAAAATATTTTTGTTTACTAAGGAGAGAAGATTATATTAATCCTTCTCATTCAACCAGGAAACTCACAAAAAGCCTGTTTCTACTGATGGTGTCCATGCTGCAATAGCATGGGAAAAACCTGCCAAAAAAAATGAATTTTGTTTAAGACTTTTATACAACATTAACAGTTTCATAAGTACTCCAGTACTAAAGTACATCTTCCTCTTATTCCTAGGCCATTGTTTCTCCATTTCGACATCTCAGCATTTTTCAGCACATGAAGAAATTTTTGTTGCTTTCTTCAGTATTGCATTCACCCAACTGTAAACTAAGAATGCAGCCTCTTCACACATCCCCAGTCCACAGACTTTTCAGTGTCTGAACAGCATTTTCACATGTCTCTAGACACTCCCCTTCTGAGCTGCCCTCTCACTGTGAGCCACAAATCTGCACAGCATCCCTGACTACTTATAAGCTCTGAGAATGTGTTCACTAACACAAAGATCAACTGAAGGCAATGGCTTCTCTGGAGAGCTTAATAAAAATGTGTAAGGGAGAAAGACACAGCACTGTGAAGCTGAAGAAAAGTATTAGCTTTCATATTTTATGTGTATGTAGCATGATTTCACTTGCTGCCTGCGTGCTTTCCTCTCTCTTTTCATAGTGTCCTCAGTGGCAGCCATAGGAATAAGGCACACAGCTGTACACATGTGCATGTAGAGCTCAGGTTCTTATTTCAAACAGTATAAAATCCTACATATTTTTCATTTGTGGATAAAGGGGATTTTTTTTTAATTAAGAGAACAAGCATATTCTTTCTAAAAATTACTTACTCCCACTCCCAGAATGTGCTTGTTTTTTGAGGTATTATTTTTACCATGTTCTTCAGCAGTGTGATGATTTTCAATTTGTTTTTCAATTTGATGGATAATTTGTTTTGTAATAAAAATAATATAAACAAAACAAAACAAAGAAAAAGACAGCAAAAATTAACTTGCTCAGTTCCAGGCAGTGTATCTTCAGCCTCACTATTGAAACAAGTGTATTAACAGAGTGTACATCCTCTGTTAGCCAGCCTTGCTTTCCTAGGTCCTCCTACACTGCAAAGCCCTTGTTTAAATCCTCAGGCATTCTTTTCTTCCTGAGCTCTCTTTCTGCATTTATGCAAAAAAAAAAATTGTAAAGTACACAATAAAAGAAATTGGAAGCCTCTGGTAATCCAGTAAGGAGCATGCCTACACAGCATATATATATACATACGTATATATGTATGTATATATACATATGTGCTAGAACAGCCAATGAGAAGAATAAAATAAGAAAAGACAATATGAGGATATTCATTCTCAAAGCATGTGAGGACAGTAAAAATATAGAGGTATTTCTTACTGAGCTTCAGGGGATGCTCAAACGGTAAAATCAGACTTTCCATGATGAGGAGACAGCCAAGCCTGAGTAATGAAATATTCTCTTTCAAGGTTAACAGTGGACTCTCCCAAGGCTTTGCATACCTTCTGAGTTAAGATTTCAAGACAGCATTTGCCAAACACAGCTGGACCTGCTTTCTGTCTGATATCAAAGAGTGCAGGTGAGAACTCAAAAGTCTCCAACCTCACACTTAAAAAACTGCTCGTAGAAACCTTTTCAATGCCCTAGCACAAATCCTCCTATGGGCAACATTATTCTCATCTTCTAAATAGACTGATTGTGGTTGAATAAAGCTGACTGAAGAGCAATAGGAAAATCCAACTGTTTCCAGGAGACTGGGTTCTCTTCACGTGGTCCTGCTGAGTTTGGATAGCCCCCGAATTTTACAAGACAGTAATGACAGATAACTACCCCACTTTCTTTTTTTTCTGTGTGAGCCTGCACGGAGTAGAGTTCATCTTAAGAGCCTACAGGGTTAGACAGCTTAATTCACAGAGCTGGCTATGCAAACAATAGTGCCTAATGAATGTGGTATATGTCTCAGGCACTCAGAGTACTCCCCTGGAAGAGAGAAGGGGCTCCTATTAGGGCAAGCTCTGGGAAAGTGACACATCACTGCTATTTGCTTCCCATCTCATATGCCAAAACAAATCTGACCCCAAGCCATTTCCATTTCTTCTACACATTCACTCCTTTATGCTCACCTGGAGTGTGAACTGTAACCAATTGTAATGGGAAAAGACAAGCATCAGCACTTGTGCTTTTCTGATTTTTCATGAGACGAATGCAGATTCATTTCATGTAGCAAATGATATTGACTGGGTTAACTTTCTTTTCAAACTGAATAGTAATGGTGACTTTATTTCTTAATGTCTAACTTGTGATTTCATGGTTTCAACAAGCTGATGCATTTCTAAAAGTGTACAAACTGAACATTTCCTTGCAAATGATGTATTTACTATTTGTAGTTCATCTTTCTGTTTGCATGCTGCTAACAGCATGCAGATGGATTAAAATGCATTTTTTGTTCACTACTTAAAAATTTTGAAGCAATTTTAGAATAAAGAAAAAGAATACTGTATATATTTGATATGTGAAAAATATGTAAAATGTGTGATTGTTTACCTTGGTCATGAGATGCTGTTCATGGTTTTGTAAGTGTAACTTTTCTAGGAAAGAGGGGAGAATGGAAGAATGACCATGGGAACATTTTCAGTAAAAGACTTTGCATTACCACATTCACTGTGACATAGGAATGAAGGAAATTTTTTGTAGATTTTACCAAAGAATGAGTGATAACTGGGCACCATAAGAAATAATCTTTTTTTTCTCTTAGAATAATTTTCTTCCACATATATTATTTAAAGCCTGGTGCAAAGCCTTTTCACATGGATCTGTTCCATAAAGGAGCTTGTTTGTGTATGTGTGTATTCCTTTACACAAACAAGCTAGGGATTTCTTTTTTTTTTTTTTTGACTTTATGTAAAAGATAAATTGTTTGGTGAAATGGTTTACATGCACCTTGAGGGTATCTCAGCTATACATCTTCCATATAGGCAGAAGAATAAAAATATCTATTAGAATGGGTATAGCTATAATTGCTCACTTAAAACCCACCACAACATCTCATCATCTTTTATGCAGTTGTTATAAGTTACAAGGACTCTCGTGTTCTTATCATTTGCCATAAATTCAGTTTTGACCGTGAGCTGAATGTATTGTAAATATCTGTATATATTTTGTACACACCTGTTAACATTCACAGAAATAACTTCAAATTCATTACAAAACGCATGCATTGATCTGTGCTTGCATAGATGAATAGATAATCCTGAGAAGCCCCTTGACAGAGGTAAACATCAAAGTACAAATGCAGCAGCACAGTAAAGCATCAGAATAAAAATTATGGTACACAGTAGAAACTGTGAACTGAATACATGCAGAACCACCATTATAGTCCTTATTCTGGATTCTTGAGGTTCTGCTTGTGTCAGGGAGGAAAAGTAACAGAACTTTTAGTACCTCCCATTTGTCACGCTTACCTCTGAGGTGCATTGCAAAAACACACTGCATCCTAATTGCACCATAAAAAGTGAAATATTTATAAAAAGGAAATCAAGACCCTATGGACTGTGAGCCATTCACATCCAAACTATAAACCAAACCAAATTAATCTAACAATTCCAAAGGGAGCTATATATTTTAACCAAAGTAGGGGAAGAAAAGAAGCCCACAACTGTTTGATATAAAATGTGCAGCACCATGTTAAGCAAATGGTTTGCTACTGAATAGCAGTTTCTAATTTATGAGGCAATGAGTAAGTGGCAATTAGACATAAAATTCAATATTTATATTTTGCTAGAGTCTGAGTATAAATTGTTATCATTATGTGTGCTTCACTGTTTTCTACCAGCTCATTCAGGAAAAATATCAAGTTGGCTCTTCTATTCTAAAACAAGATAGAAGTGGTCCCAAGTTTTTGCTGGGATCAAAAGAAATAAATAGCCCTGTATTCAAAGATGTGAGGTCTCTTTTTGCTTTTACTTCTATAAAAAGATATTTTTCTGCCAAACTCCTACTACTGAGAGATGATTCTTAGCTACCTCAGTTTACAGTGTAGTTTTACCTACCTCTGAGAAGTTGTGCCTGATTGTCACAGGTCAGGAGGGACAATTAATAGGTCTGTTTAATTTCACTTCTTCTTTGCTTTCAGTAACACCCCAGGAGGAAGCAAGGATCATTTATCCCAGCTAAACTTCCTTGCTCTCACTATAAGTGCACAGATATCATTTACTGTCTGGAACCCAATAACTAGGTAGGAGGCCGGGTGTAACTCTGTCACTCATCTGTAGAGGGACAGTGGTGGCAGGCAGCAGAATTTTGCCATTTTCTGCTCAGCTGCTCTCCTGTGAATGGCAGAAAACTCCTCCAGCAGAGGAGAGAGGAAATGGGGCAGAAGGTACTTGGCTAAAAGGCTTGAGGGAAGGCAGAAGCAGCCTTTGCTCTTTTGTGTCCCATAGAGCAAGCCTTACAGAGAGTTATATATCATTTCAGGAAGTGGAATTGGACCAACTCTCCAGTCCTGGCCATAATTGCTGACTGCTGAGTTTGAGTTTTAAATAGTTCCCCTTGTTTCTATAATAATATAAAGACAAATCGTTTCTGACCGTGTTTTATCAGGAGTGTACTTTAGGTCTCATTTTCTGCCAGTCATAGCTTTAGCCAAAAATTGCAGAAAACAAGCATCCTTTGCCTGGAATCAGATTAATAATATCCTGTACTTAATGTTATATGTTCATAGAATCACAAGCAGGCTAAGGCCAGAAGGGCCTAACCCCTGCTTGTGCACAGGTTGGTCCTAAGACAGGGTCTAATGGCCACAGAAACAGAATCTTCTTGTCTACACCAGCTCCACAACCAGTGCATTATGAGAGACCTCCTCTCTCCATGCTGGCAGGGGGGAAGAGGATGTCTCCTGGGTCCCCATGTCCCTGACTGCCACCCCTGGAGCTCTGAAGTCACTTTGGATACTCTCCAGGTTTCCCAGCACTGTCATTGGTGCCAGCATTTAAGAACATCATGAAGCAGTAGTCAGGGGGTCAGGCAAGCTTTGGCAGTGCCCCCCAACACCCAGAGCCAGGCCCCCAGCACGCAGCAGAAAACAGGTCAGGTTGGCAGGGGGTGCCGCTGTCCCCTGCAGCGGGGAGTCACCTGCTGCTGCCACTGCGTCCTCGTGGTGGCCTTGGTGGGTCAGGGTCAGTCAGCCCAGATACCTCACCTGGAAGCACGGCCAGCCTTGAGGGCAGTGTGCCCACGTTGCATCCTCTGTCCTGGCAGGGACAGCTGCTCCAACGCCTGCTGGGCAATACGCCCTGTGGCACGTCACCACCGTGCCCAAGAATATTTAGGCTGGTTTGAACTCAGAGAAGCATCCCTCCTTGTGTCCAAACTGCTGACTTTGGGAGCTAATAATAAGGCTGACCCTTATTAAGGCTTCTCCCCAGCACCAGCTAAAAGTGTGCTTGACCCTCCCTTATTATGGAGTGCCTGCAACAAAGGCTCCCAGCACCCTCAGCTAAGGGCAGCTGGTCAAGGTTTGAGGCTCCATTCCCTGTATCTGCTGGCCCAGACCAATAGCTGTCTCATTAGGTGGGCATTCCTATTTGTTTAGGGCTTTTAAATCTCATTAAAGGTAAAAGTCCTTCAAATTATAGTAGTTATAGATGTGATCTCTGTGTTACTGATTAGTCTCCTTCCTGAAACCCTCAGAAGACTAATTGCTGCTCACTGCTCTCTGTATGTTCTTCCATGTGTTCACCCCAGATGGCCAATTGATCTAATTTGATGTCTGAGGCAGCCATAGCTTCTTGTGGCCTGGCAGATATTAATGTTTCACAGAAGCGTGATTACAGATCCCTCCTTTCTGGACTGCATTTCAGCTCCAGGGGAAGGCAGACAGATCCTGCTGCCCAGCCCAAGGCGAAGACTGATGTGTGCAGCCGCTGACAGCGGGCGCTTTGTCTGCAGGGAGGGGGAAACTGCTGCTCCTCATTGATGCTACTCTTTCTCATTGTGAGAAGAAAGGGTTCAGATCTTTCAATAAACATTCGGATTTAAAAAACAGCTACTTGTGATTGAAGTCTTGGTTTTGATTATACGAGTTTTACATCAGCTTTTAAGTTATAGAGGGTTATTTATGATGAATCCCAGCTGAGGGCTAATGATGTTAAAGGATTTTGGTTCTTGATTTTTCTAAAGACTACTCAGATTAGGTAAAATATTTAACTAAAACTTCACAGATGTTGCTTTTAAAAAAGGAAAGCCAGTTTTCTGTTTGTAGAAACATCAATTAGAACTAATTTTGTGTGTTACCCACTGTACAAAAACCTCTGCTTCTTTTGCTGCAAAGTGTATTTCTTCCACAGACCAAATTTCCCTGCAAATGCTGCTACAGGTAATGTTCATATCTTTTATCTTTAATCGCTGCTTTAAGTGGCAACTGCATTGGACAGAACCCAAATGTCCTTTGAAACAGATTAAAGTTTAATTGTAGGGGGAAGAATAGAATTAATAAATGCCCAGCTGTGTTTCTTGATCTCTTTTCTAGCTTGTAAGTTAGAAGAAGATAAAAAGAGGCAATCACTCTTTAAGCATATAATTAATTTAAATATTGGAATAACTTAGCATTCATGAATGCATCTCTGTTTTATCTCCCCATTTTACATCTTTGTTTATCTTATTATAAAACGTGCACAGTCTGTTGATTTCATCTATGCCTAGTGTGTAGCTGAAAGGGAAAGAAAATAATTTTAGTTTTGCCATTAGTAAAACAAATACACTGAAATTTGTATGCTGGCTTTTGCTTTTGTGGACAAAGGCATTTTGATTTTTAAGGAAAATATCAGTGGCTAATGATATCTGGCCTGTTTGATTTACACTGGTGATGATGTCTTCATTAGTCAGAACAAATGATAAATCTCCCCTTGCTGCAGCACACTGTTGTGCTTTCTCAACCAGCCATTTTAATTTTCAGGTTGACAACCAGTCAGAAAGAATCCATTACTGATGATCAAAGCTCATTTGAAATAGTCTTTGCCTCTAAAATGATGAGTTGAACTGGTCTGAAGTGTGAGGAAAGACATTTGTGCTGTAATCTGCTGGTTTGGGTGCTGCCTGGTTGTCACTCTGCATGCTGACCCACGCCTGGTTCTTCCCTGCGCCGCTGACCTTGACCTCTTCATCCACTTTGTCAAAGCAAGGTAGAGACCCAGGGAGAGCCTGTCCTACAAGCCCTAAGTGGGTGAGAGGAGGGTTCACCAGGTCTCCTCAGCATGGTTTGGGAATTACTGTGACTAAGCACCACTCCCATTTAGCATTTCGAATGTGCCAAGGCAGGGCACATGATGTGCTTTTATTCATGGGCATAGACACAGCCGCTGTGGTTTTGGTAGGAGTGCTCTGCTGGGATACACTGGGAAAAAAACCTTTGGCTGCCTGCATGCCAGTCTGTCCTAGACCTGAAACTGTTAGAGATTAACCAGCATCAATAATTACCACGGAATTCTTCTGTGATTTAAGGTTTGTTAGTTTTTCACTCAGACTTTTCAGATCCAGGCTGTAAATGCAGCATCATAAATAGTACTTTGGAAATTCACTTTTTTTTCTGGATATTATGACAAGGGATCACAGCAATGCTACCGAGCCAAGAATTAGAGTAAGGGTTGCAGTGGGGAGGTAGAGACACTACAATTACTCCATGAAATAAAGATGCTAATGCATGGGTCTGACCTGGGGTTTTAACTAGCCTGGGGCTCCCCACACAATCTGCACGTGGGTTGCCAACCTATTTCATCTTGGAGTAATGTGAGAAATTCTGTCATCTTCAGTTGAGGCTTTTAAATACACAAAATATAAAAGCTCCCCATCAGGATGAATCTCACATAAGTGCATAAACATACATATGTGTGTGCATGCATATATTGTGTGTGTATATATATATATGTATGTATGTATGTATGTATTATACACATACGTATATATGTATGCATTTCCCTCAGAAAAAAAAAATACAAACATCCTCTTGGTGGCCTGTTGGTTAGGTTACACAGCTCAAATTAAAAGACAAGTTCAAGTCCTTGCCTTGAACCAGACAGATTGTCCACAGGGTAGTGATTTTACATTCCTGCAATTTCACAGTTTTCCTCCCAGTGTAAGAACCAGACCAGGTCATTCAGGAAGACGTGGAGGCTTCTGTGCACAGCGTGCATGCAGAGTACACACTGCTCTCCCCTCACTACTGCAGTATTGTCCTTGTTCGTGCTGCCTCTCTACATGTAAAGAACCAGTACTGCTTTCTTTTAAACTGTACAGTTACAGCCACATTTTAAACCCTATAGTACCTCACAAAATCCTTATAAAAGGATATGAAGATGTTGGCTTTTTCATGAACCAAATTTAATTTTTTTTTGTTTGTAAGACAACACTACATATCCCTTTCTAACAAGAACAGTGTGATTCCTGGGCAAAAAGGTAATTTGAAACCTCCTGCTAGCAAGCTGGATGTGATTTTTTATTGTGGCAGGATGTTTGGGCTGTTTTGTAGTACAAACTTTTAATAGTGTGTGGAATAATTAGCAAAATTACTTTTGTAGCTTATACACTTCAACTGATTCTGGTAAGGAGAATCATAGAAAACTCTATTTATTTCCACATGGTCATTCCCCCAGTCTCGAAATGAGGTGCTCCTCAGTCCCACTCTCCATTTAAAAAAATGAAAACAAACAAAATGAAAAGATGAACTTTACAATACCAGTTGTTACAATACCAGTTACAAGTCACTTTACAATACCAATTTTATATTTTCTTAAAGTGTAATCTTTAGTGATGTCAATGGGAAAGAAAAAAAAAGAATACTATTCAGGTTGTTGTTTTAAGATTTTTTTTTTCACTAAGGGAATAGATATTCTGTATTTACTTCTATCCATCTACTTTCAGTTTAGGTATTCTGTTTTTTCTGCTTCTCACATTCGGAATGGACTTTTAGCATGAGTTTGTTAAGTGCAGGAACAAATAAAAAGTTGATTTGTAAGTAAAATGTTATCCTACAACTTTGATCTCTTATTCCAACCAAAAAATTTTTTTCCACTCTGACATTGCCAACTATGTAAAGCCTTATTGCAGAGTAGCCAGTATACAGAAAGGTTTGTAAATTGGGCAGTATGGCAAAACACCACCTTCTAACACCAGCAAAGTCCACAGCAATGTTTTGTTTGTGTAATGGTAATGATTTAATGCAGCGATTGCACTGAGCTGCTCTGGTGGTTTCAGCAAGTCCTGGAGTTTGCAATCTTCAGCCCAGAGTTTTGCAGTCTCTGTAAGTTAAATGTTTCCACAATAAAGATTCATGCTAATGTCTGTGCATTAACAACACACACTCCATCCCAGTGCTGGGTATATGCAAGAGAAGGTGGTAGGGCTGGTGAAGGCTGGGCAAAAAAAGCTTGTCTTTTTCTCTAGAAATTTTAGCAAAGCTAAAGCATAAAAGGATTTTGACAAAAACCTGCCTTTTCTGAGAAACTGAGTCTTACTTTTATAATGTTTTTGGCCTTTCATTAAATGAAAGCACTTTTCTTGCCACTGACTGTCCTTGTGATGGACACATGGACAAGAGCATTTACACAGCCTGTTGGCACCACAAGAACTATGCACTGGCTGTGAGTCTTCTCCTGTAGGAAACAGTAGGGCCATAACATAAATGAGTAGTTGTTTGTACTGTACAGCAGTCCTGTGTAAGGATCACAAACCTTTTGGGGGGGTGGAATTTTCAGTTAACTTATTGAAAAAATCAATCATAAATAAAATATGCGGGTGAACAGTGGACAGTGGGAATGCTCAGCCAAGGCTCGTGGCAAGGATGAACTGTGATCTCAAAGGAGTGGTGGCATGCTTGCATAAATTTAGGGTTATCCTTGTCCCAGAGACCTGATATGAAATAGAAGAGAATTTCAATGGGGGACCCAGCTTGTTTTCTCTATTTCAAAATTGCACAACTTTGGGCTGTCATATGAAAACTGAAAAGCTCAGGCAGAACAAACATTTCTAGAGCCTTTCCACTGTAAGTAATAAGGGGAACTTAATTTACTTATTTAAGGTCAAAGGTGATCAGAACAAAAGGACAAATCGTGTATACAGGACGAAAATGAGCTAACATGCCTGTTTTTATGAAAAGATATTAATTCCTTGAATTGCCACAAGCAAAGGAGCAGAGTCAGTCAGCATACATGAATTTGTAAGTGGGTGGTGGAGGTGGTGCTCCAAAAGCAAAAAAAATCCTGTGGAGACCGTTCATGGCAAGTCTATTATTACCGCTGTGAAAAGAATTAACATTTGGTGATATCCAACTAATATTTTACAGTAGAGCAAATCTGGGGGATTCACAGCCTTTTCTAGTTGACATTCACAGGAGGATATTCCTACTAAATGCTTCCAAAAAGAATTAACTTTGAAAACTTACAGAGGAAATTGAATAAGATTTTCTTGTAAGGCTCCTCAGAGCTTGATCACACTAATGTGACCTATCTGCTATAAATCCATGGATTGCAAAGGATTTCACTAGTTTTATATTCAATTTTTATTGCAACATTTTGTATATGATGATACATTTTCTTTCTGTGTCTGGGCTCTCTGTCTATGCTGATAAAACCAAAATTTTTTTTGAGTAAAAATTTGACAGGGGAGCTTGTGCAGTGTCAACATCTTTGTACAGAATTTGCTTCTTGGATTTGCACTGCCTGTGACCAGCTCAGCCCAGCTTGCACAGTTTCAGGGACTCTGAGTTGTTATAAAATGCAAGGAGGCGTTCTTCAGTGTGTCTAATTTCTTATACATATTCTTGTATCCACCTGGTGGTCAGCGAGTTTCTTAAGTCTTGTTGAATCCCCTAAAATATGAGTAATGCTACTACTGACACTGTAGGCCCCATCCTATTTATGGAATACTATATTCTGGAAGAAAATGCATTTCCATTGTATACATGTGCACAGAGTACTGAAGGGTTATGGTATCTGCCATTACTATAGCACTTAAAAGAGCTGATGGAGGATTTGAACTCCCTTGTGTCTAGCATTTTGCAGCTTTAGAATACAACACTGATTTTATGTAAAGTTATATTCTAGGTGTGCTTCACTCTTAGGCAGAAGGCATTAATATAAATAATGTTATCTGATATTACTGGTACTAACACTGTCATTTTGCCCAAGTCACAAAGTTCTATTATGGCTCATCGTTCTGAGAAATTCCTTCCCTGTAATTCACATGGGTCCTTTGAAAATACGGTTTTCAAAATCTTTGCTTTGAATGGTGAATAAAAGAAGCTGAAATGCTCATCCTTTTCATTAAAAATCTCATTGTTTAGGATTATGCAGGTAAAGGAAAGGTGAAGGCCTGGACTCAGATTGTAGCACTTCATATGAGAGGTGAAGAGCAAAGTGTTTTGCCTTGTCAGCAAGGACCTGTTTTTCTAAAGCCTCTAGAGGTGCTATTGTGTATGTTAAATAACTGCTCATTTAAGGCCTGAATGTTGTTTTAGCACCAAAAACCTGCCCAAAAAGTCTGTTTTAAAGGAGGCCACAAAAACTGAATTGTAACTTATATTTTTTTTCTTTCTGAGGAACTGTGCTAAGAGAGTTTATGTAATAATAAATCGATTTCTTATTTTCATCAAGCCTCTCAACAGGAACTAATAATAGATGTAACAGGTAATTTTGTCCCTTTTGTAGAGAATATGAAGAACTCAGAGCTTCTTGTTCAGTACACTGCACTGTCAAGCACTTTGCACTCCCACCTCCTTGTTAAAAACAACCCCATTTTTAAAGGTATTTTTTTGCTTCTTACAGTAACATAAATCTAGAGCAACTGTAATGACTGAAGTTGCTGATATGGTTCCTAGTGGAAAAAAAATCCATCCAATATATTGCTTTGGCCTGATTTCATCAATGTGTTTGTGGAAAACATTCCAGTGAGTTGCAGTATTTTCTGTTGATTTCAGTATTTTGATTTTACTACTATGTATTATATTATGAGATGCTGAAGTCTGTATATTTCAACTTTATTGAAGCTTTTTCAACTTTGTTGATAAGGAAACAATAGCAAGTGCTAAAAATGGTACATGACAACTGTACCTGTGACAAATTCTGCGAATAGAGTGCAGTACTGAAAGCTTGGGACGGTGCTTCTGTCCTTGTATCTGTAAATCAGCTTTACATTCCCTCCTTTCACTCAACACTGCTTTGATCACAGTTGTTAAAACAGCAGTTCTGACCTACTCTAATTTTCTAAGCAACTTGAGTAGCTGGTCTCATTGCTACATCTAATGCTCTTAGGAGAGAGAACTTTTGCAACACCAGGGCTTTGCCTTCCTGTAATTCAAAGGTGTTACTGTGGCTGTGAAAGCATACTTGAGTTATTTTTAAATCAATTATCTTGGGCACACCTAGAAGGTAAGTTTGTTAAGCCGGGCAGGGCCTACAGACATCCCAGAGCACGGTGCTCAAAGCAATAAACTTCCAGCAGCGTTCATTAGCTTAGGTTTCCCGTGCACATCTCAGCAAGGAGTATTGGCCTGGCCGATCCTGTGCTGAGGCAAGGTACCAGTTTCTGGCCTGGTTTATGTGAACTGATTTAGAGGGGGTGTGTGGGGAAAAAAAAAATTAGGTTTGTCTTGACCTGCTTTCGTGCTATATAAGCAATTTTTGCTTAGCATTTGGGCTTAAATGGGTAAAATAGCTCATTTCTGTTGAGATGAGTGAAACTGAGTGAAACAAAAAACCCTGTAAATTACAGTTCCGCATAAGTAATTTTTTTCACCTTGTTAACTCTGACGGTTATAAACGTAAACCACATTCTTGTCCCAGACATGAATCCGGGTTTTAAATCCTCAGAATTCTGTTTCCTTTTGCCCAGCCATAGAAATGATTTCTCTAGTCAGATCTATACATTTTATGAGCAATATATTTTGTATACAAATATATTTGCAGAAAAGCTTTCTGTATTGCAGAAAAATGTTTTCTATATTCAGGAGATTATTTTCTCCTAAACTGAAAAGATATCTGCAAAAATGGATGTTTCAGTATTTAATTTGTTCAATATTTAATTTTTAAATTTTTTTAAGTATTTAATTTATATTAATGAATGATAATGAATTTATCATTCAACATTTCTTTTGGAAAATTAAATTAGTACTTTTTCTATTTGTTTACTCAATTTTTAATGTTTTATTTAAATTCCAAGACTGTTCTAGAGACGATTAGGTGAATAGCTGAATTTTGTTAGTCAGGTTGCTACAGCTTGACTTGGCCACATGAGTAAACAAGTAAAATCCTTTTATATGTGTCTTTCTCGCCTTCAGTTCTTTTTATTTCTTCCTGTAATAAATGTCAGAGCCC
>VXBT01012129.1:76406-101952 GCA_013400235.1 Oriolus oriolus | reverse complement strand
TTGAGGCCTCGAGTCAGACCTTGGTGGTGAGAATGGTTACGCCTTCTCTGCCACAGGATTAGATTTGCAGTCAGAAGGAAACATTACATGTAGCAGAGGAAAAGAAGTTTATTAAGCGAAGTATGAGGTAAAGGAAGAGTGAGAGAACTACCCTGTGAATGCTTCTGGCAAAACAGGGAAGTTCGGGGGAGCCCTCATCGCGGTGTACAGCTTCCTTGTGAGGGGAGGCAGACGGACAGCACTGATCTCTTGCAGAACCCGAGGGAACGGCCTGAAGTTGTGTCAGGGGAGTTTTAGATTGGATATTAGAAAAAGGTTCTTCACACAGAGGATACTTGGGCAATGGAAGAGGTTCCCCAGAGAAGTGGTCACAGCACCATCCTGAGAGAGTTCAAGAAGTGTTTAGACAATGCTCTCAGGCACATGGTGTGATTCTTGGGGATGTCCTGTGCAGGGCCTAGAGTTGGACTTGATGATCCTTGTGGATCCCTTCTAGTTCAGAACATTCTGTGCTTTTTAAATGCCACAGTTGCCACCACAGAACAGTGGTCATTGCTTGAAATCCAGCTGTACAGGGCGGGCATTTAGGAATAACCTCGGTTAAGTTTCTCTGCTCCTTTGTGAGCAGAAATTAAGTGTTTCTTTATGCCAGCCATTAAAGTACAAAATTGTCTCCTCCCAAACAAAATCACTTCGTGCACCTCTGATGCCATTATGTTTTGGTTGAAATACCGAACGCAGAATAGGCTGACTCTCTTTTCTGAGATGCAGACCACTAAAATGCGGTATTGTATTCTTAACATGCAATTTTTCTTTCAGGTAGAAGAACTCACTAAAGAAATCCATAATAGAAAGGAGAAAGATACGTCTAGTGTTGAAGTACAGACAGAGGACTGTGGTGCATGGTCACAAGCAGGTAGAGAGGGTGGTGATTGTTTAAACGGGCATCTAGAACAGTATCTTTGAAAATTTTGTGATAAAGAATACGTTTCAAGTCTATATCTTTGCTGAATTAAACTCAGTAACCTGACATTGTCTTTGAAACTATTTCCTATTTATTCAAGCCATTAATTGAGGATAAAATGTAGCACGGACTAGGAGAATTCATGCCATTGTACTTTGTTACATAGTAATCGGTAAAGCATGTTGCAAACATGCATGCTTTACCGGTTTTTGAAGTATATTAAAACAAGACATAATTTGTTCAGTAGGAGTAGAATAAATTCAAAGTAGAGGCACTACCTAATATTTGATTTTCGTTAGGCTACTTACTTGTGTAAATTTCCAGTTTAACATTTAGCGTCCTTAAACTGCATTAGTACATTCCGCCTTGCTAATTTATGGAACTTCAATTTTTCTTTCTCTTCTGCCCTCCCCCCTGCAGATTACTACTACTATGAAAATTATTACAATCACACTGATATTCAAGATTGTGCCTCTGAACTACCAGTGCAGCACAGTCACGAGACTGAAGGCACTGAGCATAATTCCACAGAGGAATCGGAGACAGGTGCTAATATTCTGCCAAGGAAGGATAGCACCAAAGTTATTGAAGATGGAGAAGAGGAAAATTTTGTCCAGGATTCACAGGTTTCTGGGCTGTCTGGGGTTTCACCAGTTTTGAAATCAGTACTCTGTTAATATTCCATCTAAAAGATATGCTTGTGATCCCGACATCTTTATACGAACTGATTTTTTGTGATGGTCTGTGCTGATAATGTCCTTGTGCTTCAAAACTAGTTCTTTTTGTGGTATGTTCCAAGTGTAGAATCCTCTTATATTTGTGTCCTGGAGTTTGAGAGTTTTTGTAAAAAGGCACATATATTCTATCTAGCCTGGAAGCAGGATCTTTTTTATCAGCAGAGTATGTCCAATATGTCCATGCTGATTTTCTTAAATAGTACTTTTTACTTTTTCTTCCACTGACATTAGGAAGCGACGTATAAGGAGAACAACGTTGGTGGTGGGTCTTGTTTATTTTGTGGTGGGTTGGTTTTCTTACCCGCTCTCCAGCCTTCTCTTAGGTCACTCACTTAACTGAGTTTGTGCCGTAGCATCTAGCAACTGAAATGGAACAGAGAGCAGAAATCTGTCTTAGGAATGCTCTGAAAGATGTTTCCTGTGTGTATTTTTGATGTGAATCACTTTTGAGTAAAGGTGGGGAAAAACGAAAGACACAGGCTGAAGTCTTGGTCCTGTTGAAATCAGTAGGAGTATATTAGTAAACTACAGCCAGATTTTTGCCTTCTGAAACAGTCCAAGTTCATAGAGCACTTACCTTTCTTACTTTCTGTTATCAGGAGACAGAAGAAACTTCAGTACCAGAGGGTTCTTTAGCAGAGAGCTTGAGAGCAGCTGCAGAGGCTGCTGTTTCGCAAACCGGATTTATTTATGATGAAAATACAGGATTGTATTATGACCATAGCACTGGATTCTACTACAATTCCGTAAGAATCATTTCCAAAATCTTTGGCATTTTTTTCTCTATTGCAGAAGTTTTGTTAGTAAAAGTTGATATGAGCAAAGAACTAAGATCCAAGCTGATCTTATGTTTTGAAAAACAGGTTACTGAAGATGAATAGCATTAAAAGTTTGTTAATTAGTTTCTTAATTATTTCAGTGAAATTAAAGATAGCAGGCTGAGATACAAATTTAGATTTTAGTTTAGTTCTTTTTGATGTCTCCTAGATCTTTAAGTTACTTGGCATTGTATGAATGTTGTGCTATAAAGCTGATCTGTAAGTCTTTCAAACGTAAAAGCTTAAGCTTAAAGATGTCTTGTTTAGAGAACGACATATTTCTGAAGTAAGTCAGTTGCTTCTCCACAGTGAAAAGCATGTTGAGAGAAAATACACAAAATATTTGTGCTTTTACTTGAATACTGTTACCAACTAATTCAATGCTACAGGAAAGAAAACACTTCTTTAGAAAAACAGATTAGATGATGGATCTGAACATCTTAATGTTTACTTTTTGTTACACATTTTTATATAGTTTTTGACAAGGTTTTCTTTTTGTTCTATGAGGTGTGTATATATATATACAGATATGTGGATAGATACGTATACACTACTGTGCTGAAAACAGTTTGTTTGCAGTGTTATATTCAACTCAACTTTAAAAAAATGCATGAGGTACACAACTGTTTGTTTTTGGGACACTTCTGGACTTAATTTTTAAGGTCTTAAAAGGATAGTACTGCTTTTGACATAGTTTGTGGATTTAGTTATACATAAATTTTTGGAGCTATAGATTACAGTTTATGGTACAATTATCCAAATTAATATCTTTTCTTGGTCATTAAGTGTTCTGAATTACAGGAAGTGTTCTTGTAGTGTGTTTACTGGCAAAGTTTTGATGATGGGGCCAGGGGCTGTAGAGGTAGCCTCTGTGGGAGGAGGCCAAGGGCTGCCTGGACATGGCTGGTTCCACTGCAGGGTACAGCTGGTGGTACCTCTCTAAAAGCAGTGTAAGAAACAGCATAACTCTGCACAGTGCAGTGTGTATGGGTGGGCGAGTGTGAAAAATAACCCTGTGAACACCAGGGGCAAGGAAGAAGGATCAGGAGGAGGTTCTCCAAGCACCAGAGCAGGCAACTTCATGCAGTCTGTAGAGCAAACCACGCTGAAGCTACTAACTCTACAGTCCATGGAGGATCCCACACAGAAGCAGCTCCTTAGGGAACTGACCTGTGGAGAGCTTATGCCAGAGCCTAGAGCAGGTCTCCCTGGTAGGGGCCACATGGAAGACCCATGCTTGAAACAGTTCTTGAAGGTCCCATGCTGGGCAGGGGAGAAGTTGCAGCAGAGAGGGACTTTTTGTGAACTGATCTCAGCCCCTCTACTCCTCTTTTCCCTGCGCCACTCGGGTGGGGGAAGACGGATAGAGGAGCTGGGAGTGAAGTGATGCAGCTGTACACTTGTGAAAAAAAAGAGGCTGGGAGAGGTGTTTTAAATTTGATCCTTATCTTCCAGCTCTATTTTAACTGTTTCCAAGTTGAATATAGCTTGCCCATGATAGTGACCTTTCTGTCCTGACCTATGAACTTTTCATCTTACTTTCTTTCCCAGTCTTGTTGAGGAAGGGAATTGACAGAGTGGTTGGATGGGATGGCATCTGGTAGTCATCCAGGATCAAGCCACCACAGTTCTTTCATTTTATCAAACTTCAAATGTGGTTCTTTATTAATCAGATGTTTCTTTGAACAAGTGAAGTGATGATAGCATTGTTCTTCATTTCTTATAAAGGAAAACCAACTGTATTATGATCCAGCAACTGGAATTTACTACTACTGTGATGTGGAAAGCGGCCGATACCAGTTTCATTCACGAGTGGATCTGCAGTCTTACCAGTCATCTGGTACTAAGCCCATGAAGGATAAAAAGGGGAAAAAGAAGAGGAAAGAGCCAGAGTGGATTGCTGCAGATGAATATAAGGTAATTTCAGAACCAACAGAGAGAAATGCAAAATCTGTTGGGTTTTTGACCATGATGCAACTTACAGGTTATGGGGCTTGGTTTTATGCAGAGAATGTATGCTTATTTTTTGAACTATTTAACATACTTAAACTATATACAGCAGGTTGCTAACATGTAGTTAGTGTTCAAATAACTTTCCCATTGAATGATTAAGGATGAAACTTTTAACTTGGATCCCCTCACTTTTTCAATATTATTTTATTACTACCCAACTGTAAAGGAGTCTAAAACTGAGTATCAGTGAAGTTTTTTGATTAGCAGGCACACTAGAATGAATTCAGTGTTGTGTGGGTTGGATTTACATCAAAAATTCAGTGTTGGGGCAATGTCTTAGATTTGGGATTTTGGCTTGTGATTTGTTGTTGGTTTTTTTTGAGTTGGTTTTTTTTCGGATTCACATAATGAATCAAAAAAGTGTAAATTTTGAAAATACACTCATACACAATCCTTTCTCTCTGACTGCATTCCAGAGCTTAGTCCACTGGCATTTTACTGTATCTCTGCTATCATTTGGGACTGGTGTCTTGAAGTCCTGGTTTTTTGCATATTTTTGGTGCTTTACTCGATCAATGTATTTTCATTATTGTTAGTGTGTGAATAAGCTGTACATCTTAATAAATGCCCATTGTAATTAATTTGTATTTTAAGTTACAAAATTTTTCTGAGTGCTGAGAAAGAATAACATGTGGTTCAAGGTGACTGCCTTGAAAAACATTACTCACTCCAAAACATCAAGAAGTTCTAACACAGCTATTAAACCTCAGGAAGCATTTCCTTTATGAACACTCTTACTGATGTTGAGTCCTATTCTGCCAAGTTGTTCCATTATTTTAAGATAAAATTGAATATATTGATTTCTTGGTTTGCATTCTTCAGAGCTATTGCTTTAACCATTACATCGTTTCATTATGTAGGCCTCAGACAAACAGGTTGGTTGAAATCTGAAATAATTACGTTACTGTACAGGTACCTGTACATAATAGTCACATAGCATCAGTGCACAACTAAAAACTTTTAATCAGGAGTGAGGTCATCTGAAAGATTTGAAAATGGAAACTATTTACATTGAGAGAAAGTGCAGTTAGGTTAAATGGATAGTGGTCGTTGACTGATTACACTTTTTATAAACAAATTGTGGCTAATGCAGGAATTCCTACTCTTTGAGGAAACTTCTTATGAACCTTCCATTCAGAAAACTTGATCTGGATACTTAGCAACACTATGTATAATGATTCTTTAACCTTAAGAGACAAGAGCTAATGTAATGGAAATGCAGTTGTACCAGCGCCCAGGTTCCGGGCCTGTTCTGTGCAAATGCGGCATTAGCATTCTGCCACTCTGAAAAGGCATTGGTCAATACAGAACTTTATCCATTGTGTGTCAGGAAAGAAACATGAAAAGCTTATAGGAGTCTTTATCATAAACTGATTAGTAAGTCTCTTTAGTTCTGTAATGAACCGTTACCTAAACCAACAAGAGTGTTTTTAAAAGTTCTAAGGCATGTATAGCTCTCACCTAGCACATAATGTTGACTACCTTTTAGAATCCCATCACAGTCTGCTTCTGTAATCTGATTATACTAGAAATAGAGGTTTGTCTTTAGCTTACTTTATACTGATATTTTTATTTAGATAGTCTTGTTAACAAATCCTTTCTGTGAGACTTCCACAGTCACAAGGTAGGAGGTAAACATCCATTTTTTCTTGTGTGTTTTACTGATGATGAACTGAGTACTTCACTTTATTTGTAAATTAATTTGTTTGACCAACAAGGTAACAGGGAAAACATTTAAAGTATACTCTAGTGCACAGATCTTTCCTTCTGTGAGCAGGGAATGAAGGTCAATGTCAAACAGGTAATTATGGCCTTTTTTTACTTTTTGAAACAAAAACAGGGAGAATATGAAGTGAAACAAAAAACACTCTCCATTTTAAACTTCAGAAGTGGAAGAATGCATCTTTGTCAGTGCACTTGTTCGTAAATGCAGTGCTGGCGTTAGAAGAAAAATGTACCTTACTGATATAGTTTATATAGCTGAGTTAAAACATTTTATTCTTGTACTGTGGTTATTAATCACTTTAAAATTCCATGTTACATTAATACAAAAGATTAAGATTGCTAGAATAAAAGATTAAGTTTTTCTGTTATAAAACTGAAAAATTAGTTTATAAGCTGCACAGTCAAGTACATAGATGCATGGTATTTTTTGGCAGTATAATTGTTGTCCAGTTTAGTCTAGTATTGGCAAAGGCGCTAATTAGTTCATAATAGAATAAAACTAAGTAGGACTTTGTAGTTGAAGCATTGTCTATTGAAATGCATTTCTCCAAACTTACTGCCCAGTCTTCTGCCTTTTCTTTCCCTGAATGCTGTTTAAATTATTAAAGTTATGACAGTGCTTTTGAAGACTAGTACCCCATTACTGCTTCTCCCAATCAATCATTAAATTGCGCTGCTAGCCTGAAAAATGGTCCCAGCATTGCCTCCTTTCTTGACCAAAGTAGGTTTTACTTGCCTTTCTTTTTGTACAGATGGTACAGGAAGGAGAAAGGTTTGGTTGAATGCCTGGGCTGTGGACCACTAGTGTTAAGAAAGCAGGCTGTACATCTGGAAACATGTTGTATACCCCTTGAATTTTATAATTCTTGGGTGAAGCTGAGGTGGTTTATAAGATTATCCGTGTGAAGCAGGGGAAGACAGTTTGTAGTTACAGAATCTTAAAATTTTTTTCTCTTTTTCAGTTAAAGAAATAAATGTAAACAAATATTGATAGATATATAGTATTACTTAAAAATTGCCAAATACAAGAAATAAGGAAATTTAGCAGCTATGTGTGTTGATTATCAAGCATATATTTCTATGTAGATGGTATTGGTAGCTATGGTTTTGGTAGCTATGGCTATACCAAAATTACATGTGATTTTTGAATGACTTAACTTAAACCAAAGTTAATATCTTTTTTATTTTAAAAAAGATTGTAACTGGAACAATCCCTGTTTCTGGTCCTGGGAGGATTTTTTGTTGTGGTTTAGTTTCTAGCTATTGTGAAGAAGTTCATGCACTCAGCTATCTTACATATAGTATTTATTTTTAAGTAGGAAATTAGGATGGTTAACACTACAGAAATGGCAAGTGAGTTGTCCACAAATATTGTAGCATTCTTAAAAGAAAACCCAATATAATTCTGTGAATGTAAAGGATAAAATTAATCTACTGAAATATTATTGCATTTTCAACAAGCTGAATTGCCAAACAAGAAAATACACTAATTGTCTGCTAAAATGAATGTACTTAATTGTAAAAAAACAGTGGAGGGGAAATCATGCACTTACTATCACCTGGAGAAAGTTCCTAATTTATACAAAAAATTTATACAAAAATTTTCTTAAAGAGATCCTTTCTTTTCAGTCACTAAACTGAAACTGTATTACAAATAGTTTTCTTTTGACTTGTGAAACAAAGTATACAGTCTCTACTTGCTTGCTTTTAGTAGACAACTGTGATTTTTTTTGCCAGGATGAAGTATTAGCCCCTGTGCAGGTCACATAAAAAGATTGGTGGGATACCTTGAAATTTTTAGGCATATATTTAGTTCTGGAAACTTTTTGTAGGTGTAGGTTAGAAAAACGGTGGGACAAGAAACACGGTATTTTCTTCTGTGCAAAAAAACCCTTTAAATAAGTAAATTTGGAAAAGTTTAAAAAGAAAAAAAAGGTGGCAACCCTGGCCCAATATCAAGATCCAGGGCTTCCATACCATTTGGAGAACAGACTGCAGTAGTGATCCTGCAGTTTTACTTGCTGCATTGCCACCATTAGAAGAAATACATAGTAAAATTTAGAAGGAAGTTCTGACACATGCCATTTTTTTCCATAAATTGTTTTTAAATTTTTTTTTGTTTGTTTTCAAACTACCACCTATTAAATTTTAGTTCATATAGGTGCTCAAAATTAACTTCTAACACTTTCATTATAGACACATCATAGCTACTTCGGTAGGAGAGACAAGGTGGTTTTAGTAGTATTTCCCATAGAACTCTTGAAGCAGTGATTTTTACTTTTTTTATCACATGTAGTTTACTTTTTGCTGATATTCATCCCATCTTTAGGTACGTCAGTTGACAGAAACCATGGCTAATCTGAAGATTTCTTCTTTTGGATTGGCAGCTTCTGGTAAAGGTAGAGTTGAGACAACAAACACATTAGTCCATGGATGTTTACCTTTAACCTTGATATTTTTATTAAAGGAAAAATAATATCTAGTAATTGATGTTCAGATACATTTTTTCCTAAAGGAATTAATAAATTTTTAAAATTTTTAATGATCAAAACCCATTCACCTGCAAAGTAGCTTTGAAATATATTTTAAATACTGTGTAAGTAACATCTGAAGAAAACTTTGATGGCATTCTAGAATATTTGGGAAGAGAAGTATTTAGCATCCTTGTATAATGTAAAGGCTCTGGACTAAACTACTCGTTCTTTAGGTAAGGTAAATTACAGTTCCCCATATTTCAGAGCTGTCCACCAGTGTATAAAATGGCTCCTCTGTGATGTAGGAAGAGCTTTTTTTTCAGGCATTTAATTACATTTTTTGCATTGGAAAATTGAGTACTGTATAGGGTAGATGAGAGTAACTGAAGTACTTGTGAAATGGTTTTAGCACATGGAAGCTTAGTCATTTGATTGAAAGAGCTATTTTAAGTGTTTGAAAATACTTCTTTAGTAAAATACTGAATTTCAGATTAATACTTCAAATTGAGAGAGTCAATGCTAAAGACATACTATTCAGTCCTGTAGAAGAATTTTGAGAACCCATGATTCTGTTAAATCACCTACTGAACTTCTAGCAAACCAAGAAAAAACAGGCTACACCTTTGAGAAGAGTTGTATTTGTCTGTATTTCTATGTTCTGTATGAAATAAATCCAGAAAAAATAGTTTGAACAGTGCAGTTCTTAGAATTGAGCTAATTATGCTCACAATAATAAGTTCTAATTTATAGGCATGCCGAAGAATTGCATGAACATGGATGCTGATCAGCCATAATACAGAAAAATGGAAGTTTTGAAAGACAAAATGTCTTGCTCTGTAATATTAAAGCAAAAAGTATTGTTAAATGCTTAAAACATTTTGATTTTTTCAGAAAAACAGTTCAATGACATTGATAATATGTATTTTATAAGTAGAACAATCTGCATTTCAAAAGGTCATTGTAATCAGTAGTTTGTGGCCTGTTCTTTATGTAAAACCGTCAGTTCCACTCACATAAGCATGATTTGTTATTGTTACAAGATCAGTCCTCATGTGATACATAAAAGTCTTCATTTCAAAGTACTTTTGGCTGACTTTGTCAGGGATGCAGAAACGTGAACCAACTCAACTCTATTAAAAAATAGTTTATTATCAATCAGATTGATCACACCTCTCAGCTTAGTGAGAAAAATTCCAGAGATCGTGCGGTAAAACCCAGTAGATAGAAAGTTTTTCAAACCTGGATCTTATTGAGTCAATCCATGTTTAACTCATGACTGTTGTGTCAAGTCTACTATTTAGATGTGTTGGACAAAGCAACACTGAAAAAATGTATGTGCCTAATATCATGCTATAAAAAATGGTTACAATGAGCATGTACTTGCATACTCTGTGTCTTGTAGCACAAGTTTGAGATGAAGAGTTAGTTTGTCATTGAGAAATTAAGTGCATTGCTAGAATTTATTGCATTTTTCAGGGTAACATTTATCAAATGCTGTGCTTACTGCCAGTTCCTGGGTTTTAAGCAATGACTATGTGGAGGCAAGGCATTAGGTGCTCTTTGCATAGTTACACTTTAATACATGCTACACGTGTTCTGTGTTAGTACTGGTAGTCGGCCATCGTTTAACCCCAGCCAGCAGCTGAGCCCCAGGCAGCTGCTCACTCACTCCACCTTCAGCAGGATTGGGGAGAGAATTGGAAGGATAGGAGTGAGAAAACTTGTGGGTTGAGATAACAGCCGCATGAGTGAGCAAAAGAAAGCAAGAAACTGATTCACTGCTTCCCTGCCTGGGCAGGCAGGTGTTCAGCCATCCCCAGGAAAGCAGGGCTCCAGCACAGGTAATGGTAACTGGGGAAGACAAAGGACAAAGTTGAGCCAAACTCTCAACATCCCTCCTGCTTCCTTGTCCCTCCGCCGGGGTTAATTGCTAAGCATAATGTTATGTGGTATGGGATACCCTGTGGACAGTTGGGATCAGCTATACGGGTTGTGTCTTGCTTCCAACTCCTTGTGCACTGCCACTCTCCTTGCTGGTGGAGTGGTGCAAGAAGCAGAAGAGGCCTTGGTTTGTGTAAGCACTGCTCAGCAATAAATAAAACATCTCTGTATTATCAACCACGTGTTCAACACAAATCCAAAACACAGACCTGCAGTAGGCACTGTGAATAAAATTAGCTTTACCCCAGCCAAAACCAGTATATTTTATACATAATGGAAAAGGATTTCTTTACCACAAGATCCTTTCAAATTCTTTAAGGTTTATTCAGTATCCCAATGCTTAATGTTTATACGCTCTGTCAAGATGTGCATTTTAATACAGATCGGTGAAATCATGAAGTGCTCAAAATCTGTATTGAATTTTAAAATCCTTGATTTCATACAAGGTTTTCTAAATGTGAAGACTGCATTTTTATCAGTACTTGATTATTTAGTTTGCTTTCTTAACAGTTGAATGTAGCGATTGTGAAAAAATACAGGAACTGCTGAGAAGAGGCTTAATGGTCATATTGGCAAAATCATAGAATGAATATATGAATGGAATCCTTGGTCTGTTTCTAAGAGTGTTTTTAAAAATTCCTGTTTTCAACACAGAACCAAGAGTCTACACTTTAGTAGCCAGGCTTTGAAACAGCACCTTTTTACTTTCTAGTTTAAAATACCTGAAATGATGCCAAAAATCATGGGATATCACAGAATTCTCTGTGGAGAAGGATTTGAGTGGTTGGAGCGTTGTACTTGGGCATTAGTGCATCACAGTTGAGTGGTGTTTCACCTTGCTTGTGATTTGAGCAGATGGTGTAGTTTCTTTGTTTTCAGATTAGATTAGATTAGAATACTCTGAGCTACTTTGTTCGTTTACAGTATTATAGAAGTAATACATTTTAGATTGCAGAACACCCTTGGTATGTTTGGTATCAATCTAATACCCATACCAAACATAAATACAGAGAAAGACAAATACACTGAAAAATATAACTCATGAAAGGAAAAGTCAGATTTTCCAAAAATATTTCTAATGGAATTCATGTGTTTGACATGTCTAAACTGTGTAGGCGTACTTTTGGCAGGAATACTACGCTTTTTGTTTAAAATAAACAGCATTACACAGTGACCTTGCAATCTTGTTCCTTTCTATTCAAGGATTTAGAGGATTCAGGGAGGAGGGCTAGTGCATTATAGAGAAACCCTGAACAAACCGATAGTCTTTCAGTTAAAGCGTGAAAACCTTTTTAAAAATCACTGGTTTTACCTGAGAACCTGCTGTCTTACTGACAGTGTTTCAAAAGTACATGGCCTATCCAACAGCTGAGAGGAATTCTTGTGTTTGTCTTAGTCTGTGCCACTGATGTGTTTTTAAAATTCTGAAAGTGGTTTAATTTCCATGATGTTAACGTTCACAGTATTTCATGTATCTTGAAATGGAAATGCATGGAAAGAGGTCAAGGATGTATTTTTTACCCGCCATATTGCAATATTTGATACAATTCAAGGCATTTGAAGGCATTCACTCTGAACTCAAAATGACACATAATTTAATCTGAGATTTTATCTTTTAAAGGCATTTGTGTTCTTTTTTCTCTTTTTTCCTCTTTTTTCCTTCTGATTATTTTTTCTAAGATACTTGTCAAGCTACTAGATTGAGAATTACATTTTCAAGGTACTCTGGCAAAATTAACATGAAACTTTAGATTTCTCAGTTAAAAAAATGTTGGGTTTTTTTTCTTTCTGATGATGAAGTAAGTGGAAGAACCTGTAATAATCCAATCTGTCTGATATTCAGTATAGAAATTGAGAAATTTCTTGCAGTAGAAAATGGAGTTTTAGTAGAACTGTTTCATATAGCATAAGTTAAGCTTATACCCTCTATGCTATGATTAAAGACTCTGTTAAAGATGTGGTTTTAAAGGAGGAAGAACAGGTCTATAGGTGAAGCATGAGGGGGCATTCCAGATATTCTGGACCATGGTAATAAAAAAGAAGACGAAAACAGGAGGAAGATACAATGAAGATAAATTAAAGACCTTCTGAGCAAGTTGCAAAAATTGAGTAAGAGAGGGACAGAAGTGAGTGTCATAAAAGCAAAACAGGAAAATACTCAAAGTGACATTGTACAAGTTTAAAAATGAGGACAAGATTCTAAAGTTTCTAAACATTTCTTAAGTGTGAGAAAAGAGTGAAGTTTAGAAGAGGAATAAGTGAAGTTTAGAAGAGGAGGGCAGTCAAACTTTCCCGAATAGAAGATGGTCTCAGTCACATCTAATAGGATGTGAAAATATTTTTACTGAAATGTAAAAGTTCTGCCTACTGCATGTGTAAAACTTTTGGGAAATTTAACTATTTCTTAATAGTTCAAAAGTTATTCTTCCTAAGTGAAGAATTTACTTCCAGGCTAATAGCATTCTTTAGAAAAATTCAATATGTAAAGACTGTAACATTGTATAACTCCCCTCCAGGATTTGGACACAGAACAGCAGAAATCATCTAACAGTCTGAATTGCTTTTCCACCACTGAGCAAGTAAGTTCTACTGAAGAAGATGAGCCTCCAAATGTAAGAAAGAAGACTAAAATGGACACAAAACGACGAAACAGTCTAACAGCCAAAGAATCCATTTCTACAGACAGTATAAATTCACATTCCCACAGAAGTACACCAGATGCTGCAGCATATACGGATCACAGTAGAACTGGAGACACAGACAGTGAACCAGAAGAAGGTGAAATTACAGATTCTGAGTGTGACACCTACAGTGAGGAGGAATTAATGAGTGAAGAAACTGGTGATTCAGAAGACTCAGAAAATGAAGGTGAATTATTGTGGATTATATACGGTATTACTGTATTTTTCCAGGAGCCTGTTAAAAAAAATTGCAGTTTGGATAATTTTAAAAAAATATAAAAGCATGTGACTTGAGATATTTTGAATTAAAAACTGCTATATGTTACCAGCATTTCTTCCCCTCTCTTCACTTGCACAAAAGTAAGTGGTATTGTTTTTATAAAAGCTGTTTCTGAGTATAACATCTGTGCTTGTGTAGAAACCTCTGGGATTGCAAAAATTTGGTTTGATTAGGAAACTGAAAGGAGAAAAGAAACTCTGCTACTAAAATAGGGGTTCTAGACCAGTAATTCACAGTAATTCTATGTATTAACTCTCTTAAATTAATATACAGTATTTCTGATGCTGTTTGTAAACCATCGTGTACAGTTGAATGCAAGATGGGTCTACATCTTGGTGGTGAAAAGCAACATGGAGTACTAGTTGAAATCCTATTTTGTTCATCCTCCAATGGCAACTTGTAAGAAATGGATATAGACAGGAAACCTGTATACTGTTTTATACCAAAGTGTTCTCCTAGGTCCTTAAAGAACGAAAAAATGAAGGTAACCTGTGAAAAGCTTGATGCAGCCAGTCAGAGCTATGTACGTGCAAAGGATATTCCAAATCACAGAATGAAATACAACCTATAGAAAACTGTATTGTAGCCTGTGCCCTGCTCACAGTTTATCGTCAGTTTGTTTCTTACGTTTTCATTACTTTACTTAACTACTGAGATTCTAAGTGATTAATGCTAACCAAAATGTGCTTGCTACCATCAGGCTTTCAGACTAAACTGTCTTTTCTTAATATCCAATTCTGCAGTAATGCTGAAGTAATAAAAACTGGCTACAGTTTCTCTTCCCCTAGTACCTTTTAAGGTATTGTCTTCTCATCTATGTCTATTCCTAGCTGAGATCATTGGAGACTGTTTCTACAAATGTACATCCAAGTACAGAATTCATACAGCTGTTAGAATATGGTATCTTAATGGATAATGATGCAAAAAAGCATATGCATCTGTAGGCTCTGTCCATTATTTTTTCTAATCCATGTTGATGAATAGTGCTCCTAAGAGAAAAAACTAGTAAAAATACATTTGACACAGAAATTGTCAGATATAAAGTTTGATGTGCAATAGGTCTGTGATGTGGTGAACAAAATGGTGCTGCCTTTCCTCAAAATTGTTTTCTAATCTGTTACAATTAGTGATCCATAAATTTATAATATACTAGTAAATTTTGTGAATGTATATATATTGTACTGCTGTAATTAAAGAGTTGTCCACATGTAAATAACTAGAATTAGGAAAACATTTGTAATACTTTGGTGTGCAGTCAGGAAGCTTTTGAAACAATAATCTCATCAAAGTTTTCTCTCAGATGTGGTTACACATTTCTTTTTAGGAAAGTTGCATATTATTCTGCCAGGTAATGCCTGAATGTTTTTCAGTTTTTTGAAAACTGTGGACTATAAAGTTAAAACTGCAATTTGTTGGTACTAATGGTGGTGGGGTTTTTTTCTATATAATTATAGATGAAGAAAAGATCTGGCCTCCTTGTATCAGAGTAATTGTAATAAGGTCACCAGTTCTACAGACTGGGTCACTATACATTATCACTGCTGTGAAACCTGCTACAATTGGAAGGTAAAACTGAACGAAATTTTATATATATATATGTATATATATGAAACTACCTCACTTTGAAAGCTGTGGAAAGCACTTAGGATTGCTTGTCACTACTCTCCATGCTTGTCTTCCTAGGCTGCTGCAGTTGTGAGGTTCTCTGAGTTTGGTTAGTCCACAGTAAGAAAGTCAGGTCAGATCACATCAGCATGTCGCTGTGATAACATACCAGTATATGTAGTTAATGCAGCTCAGCAGACCTGAAAATTTGTTTATGATAACTTGATCTTGTGACTGAGCCCCAGTGGCAGCATAGCTGCAAGTCCTTCTTTGAAAACTTGTTTTCTAGAAAGTAAGTAAATTTTGTTCCAGGCCACTAAACTACTTTTTTCAGAAATGGAAAAACAACCTTCAGAAATTCAGAATCACAAGGAAAAATATCCTGGACTTCCTCACACATTCACATTTCAGTAGGGTTTGTTCATTGGCTTTAGATAGTAAGTTGGTTTGTGCTAGACTGTATTCTTACAGTTCTAAATCCGGTTTGTTATTGTGGAGGATGAATTTAATGATGACTTGAAGCTTTTTCCATGCTTACTGAAAACTTCACCCTGGAAAAGCTGTTTCTATCGAATGCTGATAGATGTGTTTTGATTTGCTCTTAAAGGTGAAGTCCATGTACGTGAAGATGAACAGACTGCTCTACTTTGAATTTGCATATAGGTCTTACTAGCTGCGTTGCTTCTTAATCCCTTAGTATAAGAATGTAATACACAAATCCCTTCTTCCTACTGCAGTGTTTTGATAAAAAATGCAAACCAACCAAAACCCACCCTGTACAGATTACTCTCTTTACTTACATTATCTGCCTACTGCGACCAGGAATTTAACTTTGCCATTGAAGACTGATGCCAAGATACACTGAAGAGCCCGAAGGATGCAGAGTTCAGACTGTTATTTACAGGCATTCCATGACAGCTCAGATAGAAATGTCAGGCTTATAGATAAGAATTTAATGGTACCATTTGATCATTTTTTAATTGCCTGCTTTGTATAGTTTATTCAAATGGCAGAAGGGACCTGAAGGAAGTCTTTACATTGTGTATATAGCAACACAATGTTTTGTATCTGTAAAAATTCCAAAGAGCTTAGAAGAGAAATATGATATGGTTCAACTGAAATATACCTTTTGTAAGCCACTTACAAGACCTATTTCTACTTGGTTGTGATTTGTATATCAACTTGCCTTTCCAGAGAAAAAGATGTTGGACACACACTTCAGATTCCTGAAGTTGGAGTCAGTAAGGTAACTCTTGTTCATGTCTGCTGAAAGGTAGATCAGAAGACATAAATGTATGAATGAAGCTTTAGATTTTATGGCTTTAAATTTGGAAAATCATGTTTTTGAAAGAACTTTCAGAATGAGATACAGGTTTAGCCAGACTTGAATTTAGAAAAAAAAGGAAAACACGCTATTTTAATGAATGGGAACTTAACACAAACAACAGCGTGTTTTCAAAGTCTAGAAAAGCTAAATACTCTTTTAAAATTGGAGTTCTACTAAGCTACAGTGTAATGCACAGTTAAAAAATTGTATTTTGAATCTTGAATATCATAGTTACTGAACTTGAGGAAAGACATTATTACTGTTAAGTACTAATGGTATATAAAATTTTGATGTCAGAAAGTAAGAATTTCGTTACCAAGTAATGCAATCCTTGCAGTATGCTCAGAGCAAAAGAGTTTATTTTATTTTTCTTCAAGCAACTGTGGAATTGATGTAGAGGGAGTTTGAAAAATTAACAGAATTCTTTTCAGTGGTAGATTGAATGGAAATTCTTGTTCCGTTATAGATTCTGTGCTCTGTTTTGCTAAATACTTCAACACAGACCCTAAATATAGCACTCATAATAAAAGAAAACTGTATATTGATGAAGTTGTATCATCCAAACAAAAAATTTGTTAAAAACGTCTGTAAATGCAAGTATCTCATGAAACACACTTTACTATGTCTATTTTAAATGATAGTTCTCTTTAATCAGACACTGTATTTCACACTGAATATTTTCCGGAGTAAATATTTCCCTGCTAGTAATAACTTTCTCAGGCATGTGTTTGAAACTGGGCAAATAAAGAGGCCAAAAGACTTTTATTTTTCTGTAATGTTACCAGTTTAGTAGTTCACAAGTACTGACAGTTTATATAGAAGTTACTTCACTTTTCAGATAAGGAGTCAAAAGTGAAAAGATAAAGTACATATCTGCAGAAACAAGAAGTTATGTACTGGTTTATTTTCTGCACTATTCGTACTTTTTAGCTGTGGACAACTTTGGTGTTTGTTTTTCTTGAGTGGAAAGTGAGATTTAAAAAATGCTACACCCTGCAGTTTTAGCCTCTTTAGAAGAAGTTCTATTTCTATTCAGTAAAACAGAAGTAGAAAGTAAAATAACTGTTGAATGAACTAGTCAGTCTCCATCATTATGGGAGTATTCAATTTAGTAAGAATTGTAGCTAATCTTCAATATTTTTTTTAATTCAAAGCAGCAACTTCAGTTGCTCAAAATTGTCAAATTTGAAACAATCACTTTTCTAGACTTACTGCTTTTATTGGAAGTTTTAGTAGGCTGGAGAAGTTGGTACTTTGGTTTGTTCAGTGGCCTTTTCTGGAGGTTCTGCATCTCTTTATGAATTTGGCCAGGAGTTGTGCTTTCTCTGGTCTATGTGGGCTTGGGAGCAATACCTATATAGAACTGCAACAAGACAAAAAAAGGTAGATTGTTAGTCTCAATATCAGAAAGGAGATAAACGAAACAGTAAAAGATTGGTACTGATTGTGTCCTAGGTAATAAGATGCAGGAGAAGGTGAATTATGTTGAAAGTTACAAAAGCATGGCATTAAGGGAGTTATTTCAGATATGAAAGACCAAGTAAATGGGAGCAGAATGAGATATTTTTTTAAATGAGAGTGCTATAACATACCTTAAAAACAAAAAGCCTGTTATTGACAAGAGCAGTTAAAAAGGCTCTATTACTGAATCTTGCAGTTCTTTAAAGTATACTTACCACATTGGAAGAATATAGTTGTCCAGTACTGAATCAGCTTATGAACAAAATAGTTACATTATACACTGTATATGTTAGCTCATGCTGTTGTGGCCTGTTCATTTACATTGCACAAGAACAAAACCGTAAGATGTGAAATACTCTATTAACTTAGAGTACCAGAGCCACTCATTTTTAAAGTCTCAAAATATATTCTGAAGTCTTACCTCGAAATAATATTTAAATTGTGAAGTATTCACTTTACAAGAACATTTAAGTTAAGCTTCTATTTTTCAGTTTCATGCAGAAGTATATTTTGACCACGATTTGCAAAATTATGTTCTTGTGGATCAAGGCAGTCAGAATGGAACAGTTGTTAATGGAAATCAGATTCTCCAGGTGAGTACCTATTGTTTTAGTGCTCTATACATTGCAGAAAACTAATCTTTTGGCCATTTTAAACGTGTTATGGCAAATCACTTACAATGCCATTGTATGTCGTCTTTCATACATTAATGCCTGCCTTGTTTTCCTTCTGATTTTTGGGCCAATTACAGTACTTAATTATGGTTATACTCGGAAAAACCCACTATGGTTGCAGTTGCTAGAGTGAAATACCCACTGTAGTTAAATATTTGCCTACATTTGTGAGACCAAACTGAATTACTGAGTTGTAAGTGTGCATGAAATAGAGTTGGTGTCCTTCATGAGTAGTTAATTTGGCTGCCAAAACTTTATTTTGCTGTAGCCTAAAACAAAATGTGATCCCTACATCCTGGAGCATGGAGATGAAGTGAAGATTGGCGAAACTGTGCTTTCTTTTCATATTCACCCCGGCAGTGATACTTGTGATGGATGTGAACCAGGACAAGTTAGAGCACATCTTCGCCTGGACAAGAAAAAAGAGCCTTCTGGTTAGTCATATTATCACTGGATATATTTTTTTTATTATGGCTGTTTACTTTATAAACATAACAACTAGTTCCATTTTCGTACAATTTTCTCGTCAACTGGGGATAGTTATACATAATGATGTATTTTCTTCTTGGTATATGTGTCTATGTATAATAATGTTAGAACAAAAATTCTCACATTTGTTTTATGTTTCAAAACAGTGTTACATTAGTAATTAGAAATCTAACCCTGTGCTCTTCCTTTTAGTTTGTCCAGCACTTAGCAAAGAAGAGAGAGAGTTAGTCAGAAGAAAAGCATTAAAACAAATACGAGTCAAATATGGTTTACAGGTGAGTTTACAGTAGAAGTTGGTTAGGTTTTTGTAATCTTGTGGTTCTTACCTTTTTTTGGTACTTCATGATTCCTATTTTAAGCCATAGACTTAGTTAAATAAGGCAAGTTTTCAAATGCCCTTAAACTTAGCCTGGTTTGTGTTTTGTACCCTAAATTATTATTCTTTACAAACCTCTACAGAGAAAGAGGATGGTAAGAGGGCAGGAAAGTTAGTTACTGAAAATTAGAAGGAAGAGCCTTTCAAAGTGTACAAGATTCCTAATCTTTTTGAAGTTAAGACTTTGCAAGACAGTTACATTTTTATTTCTACAGATTAAGTTTTCACTGAATTGCAGTCCTATCTTTTATTTGGAAAGGAAATGTAATAAGCAACTGAAAAAATTGGGGAAGGAAGAGGGAATTTTTTCAGGTTTTTAAGTCCATGGAAGAATACCAACATGAACATACAGGCAGTATAATATATATGTATTCAAATTACTTCTGTTGTAGAGGTATTTCTAACTATGCAGTTGCTTCCAGCATTTGTACTAAGTATTCATGTAGAAAACAGAACATCATAATTTCTATCAAATTCTTCAGGTACCAGAATAATACTGATACAGAATCTGTAAGCATGCTTAATTCTGTCATTTATTCTGAAAAGAAGTAGTTGCTGAGGAACAGGCTAAATGTTTATAGAAAAAGCCAGTGGCGTGTCCACATGGTTTTCTGCTTAATATGGAGACATTGATTCTTCATACCAAGAGAAGATTCAAGAGAATCTGTTGTTTTATTTACAGTTTCTGAGAAATTAGTAAATTTGGCAATATTACACGATGATGGCAATAATGTGGTTTACAAGGTATGCCTGCAAGCTAAGAAAATACTAAGTGAGGACTACAGATTTTGTTACAAGATTTAGAATTAAAGAAGTAGGCTGAAGCTGCTATACTTCTAGAGGGAAAAAGGGAAATTATCAAATATAAAAAATTTAAACCTCACTCTCTTTGCCTTGATGCAATTTAATCTGCTTGGAAAGAACACAGAGTATGAAGACAACAAGGCAGTGAAGAATCCAAAGTACAAAGACAGAGCAGGAAAACGCAGAGAGACCGTTGGAAGTGAAGGAACCTTCCAAAGAGATGATAGTTCTGCTTCTGTTCATATGTAAGTTGGGTGTGGGGGAAGATATCCCCCATGTCCTTCTCTTGTTAATATTTAAAAATGATAAAATAAGTATCAATTTGTTACTAGCAAGTTTGTTAGATTACTGATTATCTGTATATATTGTGTTTGGAGAGCTAGAAAATTTTAAGCTATTCACACTTCCCATTTCACATGCTCTTATGTATTAACTCCTCACCTCCCCTATAGAAATCAGCTTGGCCGTAAGGATGCTTAGATCACTTCCTTACCAACTCAAAAATTTAAAGAATTCCCCAGCTGCACTACTGACATCTTCAGTACTGTCTGTTTTTCAAGTGGCTCAATTTGTATTTTTCCTATTCAGTCCCACTAATAGTACACATGCAGATTTTTCACCTGCAGCTTCTCTCACTGTCAATACCAGCCACTCATAGGACATGTATTTACAGACCTCTTAAATGACACTTGATGTTCCTTCAGTTGTTACTTTGCCTCTGTAGCTGTAGTTGGGGGGTTTTTTTAAGAAACATGAACTCGTAGGTGCTTGTAAATTTATAAAAGGAAGAGTGAGATGATGAAATAGGTGCATTAGGATGATTTGGCAGCGATACTGCCTTTTCCGTGGTGTAATCCATACCCTCCTACCCATGATGTATCGTTTAACTCCTAAAGCAAGCAAGGAGTTTTAAGAAAGCTGATATTGACCAGAGGTTTGTTAACGAAAGATATTCTTGGAGAAACTTGCAAAAGGTAGCAAGGATCTTCTGGATAGCTCTTGATGGATTGATTACTGGTTTCTAGAGCAGCATATGTATGCACATTTCTGTTGTTCAGTATTTGAAAGCACACTCTTTGTATTAACACTTGCTTATCAGTTCTCTTAAACTTTCTCCAAAGTGAAATCAGTGACAGCAACAAAGGACATAAAATGTTGGAGAAGATGGGATGGAAGAAGGGGGAAGGCCTGGGAAAGGATGGTAGTGGCATGAAGGATCCGGTAGGTCTTTCTGTTTTTCACTTGAAACAAAAATGATAGAAATGTATTTGTAGTGAGAAGTATTTAATTGTATGCCACTGTTCACTTGAAACGTATCAAAACCTTAGTTAGGAAGGAATAATCTCAGTAGGACTAATCTCAAATTATTTTTTCCTTGACTAATGAGGTATTTTGAAATTTTTCAGTAGTAGTGTCCTTTCACTAGACTGTGTTCATTAGGAAACTAAGCAAAGGAGGACAGACAGCTTCTAGCCATTGAATTAATCTCATATTTTAATACAAAATCTGGAGGAAAATTGGAATAATTTAATTGATGTGAATTGAAGATTGCTTTAGGGTGGAATTCTTCACTTTCTCAGAGGCTGGTGTAGCACAAAAATCAAGCTAGGTGATGGGCCATGAGAGAGGAAATGCCAGCTGAAGTCACTGTAGCCACCAAGTTGTGGGCCTCTGTGGCAGCCGTGTTAGCCCCATTTTTGTAACCAGAGATGTGTTGTCTTTTGGCAGTAATGCTGCTCAGAGCCACACCATGCCCTGTGTTGTCAAACTAGCCAGCATAGGGATCATATGCTGCTCACTCAGTGAGGTGTATTTCACTGGAGTGTTAGTGGCAGGGGACATTATTCAGCACTCTAGATCATAGTTCCAAAGGTGGTGATTTGACACATCATTTTCATGGTACCGTTTGTGTATGATCTAGGTGTATTAGAACATGAAAGAGAAGTGCTTGAGGAGAGGGGGTGGAACGTATATTAGAAAAACAGAATTTGTAGTATTTAGAATACCTAACTTGCAATTACAACAATATTTGATGTATTTGACAGATCCAACTTGAGTTACATCAGAAGCATGCAGGTTTGGGTGCTAGGAGACCAGCCTCAATTGAAGATGTTCAGCTCATCAGCAAGAATAAAAAGAACTGGGATAAAGCAAGAGAGAGGTTTGCTGAAAACTTCCAAGACCCTAAATCACAAAGGGAAACACCTAAGAATACACCTTGGGTTAGAGGGACTGTAGACTGAAGTATCTAGTCTGACAGCAAGGTAATTCCTGAGTATAAATAGTTGGGAGAGAACTTATTTTTATTCTTCTTGCTTTTGCTGAAGCAGGAGTTTGGTTATATGTAAAATACAGTTGTGGAAAAACTTATTCAGGATTAACTCTGTTATGTTAATTGGTTTTCTGTAGTCTTCATGCTTTTATACATTTTTAATATGAAATGAATGGAGTTTAGAGGGATATTCAAATTTAAGTACTTGAAAATTATTCTCATGACAAGCCGGAATCTCCCATTGTGTTTTTACACTTCAAAGAAAATTACACAAAACATCTGTTACATTTAAATATGATACCTATAACATTTGAACAGTGATTTAAAATCAAGATTTAAAAAAATCCCCCAGATCCCTAGTACCATAGTGCTTTTTCTTCATGTTTGCCATGAAATGCTCAACAAGAGGCACACCACTCTTGAATTCATACAGTTCAGTGCTAGCTACATCTCAGCATACCTTTGGCAAAGGGGGGAAGAGCTTGTTTTTAAATGATTCAACATTACTGTTCAAAAATACTGTACTCCATGAAATAAACTACCAGCATTAGTGAAGAAAACAATGTTCAGAGACAGCTTGTAGCAAAATTTTCTTCTGTGAAGAACTTGTTTGAGATTTGTTTAGTAAATCTGTATCATGCCTTTAAAAGAGGAGGTATGTTTAGAAAACTGCTGTCTGTTTGTATTTATTAACTTCTTTTTCTGATACTTCCATTGCTGGCAATGGAGTTTATGCCAGAAAAAAAAACAACACAAACAACTGATTTTTGATGAGGAAGGATTTCCAAACTAAAGCTAAAAGATTGGTATTTATTGAATGTTCCTAAATACAATAAACCATTGCCAGTTTAAGAGCGTGCTTCTTCATACTGTCTTGTCCATATGTTGAATTGGTAGGAGTGCTCCTCTAAAGTGAGTAAAACTTAATCCCACTTTGTTCAAGTTGAAGTTCTGATACTTGTCCAAGGAAACATGGTAGTCTCACCACTTTACTGGGTCATGCAAGCACTGTGGAGTAAAACCAGAACAAGTTACCAGCAATTTGTCTTAATCTAGATGCATACACTATAAAGCAAAAGGTCCAATCTATGATTTAAATCATGAAAGGCGTCCAAGTTCACAACCTGAAGCACACCTTACTTCTGCAGACAGAGGTGAAGATACAGTTATTTGCACTCAAAGCCAGAGTAGCGTAACTAAAATTTGGTCACTATTTGCCTTTGTAAGCAGTTAGTTTTCTACTGATTTAGTGACAGACATGTATTATTGCTGTTGCAATAATATACAGGTATTGCTCTATTATGTACTTTGCTGTTGTATTCCTTTTTATTGGCAACTTCACATTTTCAGAGGCTATCCTTTTCTAGCTGTGAAAAAATGTTCCTCTGTAAGTCCTGTTCTGTTAAGTCCTGTTAAGTTTTAGTTCGCCATTGATCTAAAAAGCTGTTCCTGCTAGGAGGAGTAAAATATCCCTGTATACTAAAAGAACATTTTTTCTCTTTTTTTTTTTTTAAACTTCTGTAGTCTTCACAGTAAATCAAATATTAAGTTTTAATTTGATGTAAGAACTGTAACTTTCCCTCTGCCTGATTATTCAAGTGTAGCAGCTCTAAGAAAAGTGAACCACCGAGTTTGCATTTCATGAAGTTTTTGAAGTAAGACATCATTTTCCAACTTCTGTGAGAGGCATGGTCTCATGCCGTGAAGACTGACTGCTTTCAGTACTGCAGCTTCCTCTTTCGGCAGTTCCATATAAAGGGCTGAAGCTTAGTCTTGGTTCAGTGTCAGTGTGACAAATATTCTCTCTTGATGCTGCCTAGGGAAGTGGAAAAAGCAGTGCCATTAATACACAGATTGTTAACAAAACAATGGAAGTAAGGCCTGAGTAATCCTCATCAAGCAGTTGCCTGCCTTTATTGAGCAGGAAGACTTGTATTGAGCTAAACATGACTTTTCATCCTTTACCTTAGTGACCTCTTACAAAGTTTTAAGTACAAATGAATGAGGTGAAAACTACCAATGGTGTGCAAGCCTTATGTGCAAATGCAGTACTGCTTTCCCTCATGTCAGGAGGGGAACATGAGTTGCCATTGCACTATTATAATCTTGGAGGCTATAACCAGTAAGATACAGCATAAAGTTTAACTGTCTTACCTTCTCAGTCCTCCAACCGTCCCACTGTCTTTCCCAACTTATGATGCTTAGAGTTGCCTTTTTATACAGCCAAAGTCAAGTTTTAGCAGTTTGCTTTATATATAAATACTGCTAGTGAATACATATAATCCTAAAGTCAAGGATAAAATTAGTTTATGTAAACAAACTGTTTTCTGTAGTCCTAACAGTGAATTTTGCCAACTTAGCAAACATATTTCTGAAATTTAAAATAAACAAAGAATAGTAGGTACATTCTTATCTTAAGTGCTGAACAATCCAGCTGGCACATAAAGACAGGGAGTGAGTCAGTCTTGCGAGAAAGGCACTGAACAAAACACCTGTGCCAGCAGAGGCCATGAACTATCTGCATATGAACTGCTTTTACAAAACATACCATAGGATGAAACTGGAGTGTTTGTTCGTGCAAAGCTGCTGCAGCTGGTTGTGTAAAGGGTACCTGACTGGGGCTTTCTGCCCACAGATAACAAATCCACAGCAGCAGGAAGAGAAGTCAAAACCAGCATCTTGGTTACCAACAAGACCTACTGAAAGGTGCACTCCAATGTTTTTTTTCCCTGTGTGGTCGTTTTCCAGGTGCTGTGAGCTCTCAGTGTGGGATTTTTTTTTTTTCTCGGCGAGTTTCTGATTTCTAAACTGAGAGTTTCATCTGCACCTTATTTTAATCCAGCAGTGCCTCTCTGTTGATGAACGTACCTGCGTACGGGTTTCAGTAGCAGTGATCCTGGTTCAG
>VXBT01012129.1:56053-75874 GCA_013400235.1 Oriolus oriolus | reverse complement strand
ACATTTAGACTTGGAAATGGTCCTAAGAATGAATGAGTGGCCTCTCAGGAAAGATCTTGAGAAAGGCATGCCAGGAAGAGCCAGCGCGGCAGCAGTCTCAGAGCACCTCATTCACACCGAGCTGACTTAAAATCTGACATGCCCTGCCCGTCTGTTGTACAAGGCCTTACAGCCCCTGCTCCTTAGGCTCCCTGGGCCGTCTCGTCATCTTCCTTCCCTTTCTGTCCACCAGTGGTAGACTGGTGTTGCCTTTGTAGCCTTCAGTCAAGCCTGGTTGCTACTGCAGATGGTGTGCTTTGGTCAAACCTCAACTGCTGGGCTTCATGGCACTAAAAAGTTCACAGATTGTCACGCTAGAATTTGTAGCACTCTGAGTCTTGCACAAAAGCCTGTTCACCTCCAACGTTTTCCTCCTTCAGTTCTTTATTTGTTTCTTCCTTTGTTGTTTCCCCTGGCTAATTTTTTTCTTTTAGATCATCAGATTTCTTCATTTAGCTACTTTCTACACATCAAAAAACAATGTGCTGATTAAGTAAAACTGTGATACTTGAGCTACCACCATCAGATTCCTCACTGGACTTGTATTTTCAGCCTTTTATGATCTTTACTCAGCTAATACCACCCCCAGGCAGGAACAGTCTAAAGTGCCCAGTGATGCTGAGTAAGGCTTATTGTGAATCAAAATTATAGTTTCAGTTCCATAACTTCCTTGGCAAATCCTTAATCTTTTGGTTTAATTATATAGCTACACACTGGAAATAATACTGTTTTTTCCCCTCTTTAGAGGTATTCAAAAAGCAGTTCTTTGTGGCCCTGCTTGAGCAGGGAGTTGGACAAGATGACCACCAAAAGTTCTTTCCAACCTCACCTGCTTTGCAACTCTGTGACTACCACAGTGAAGAACTGATTGGCATTTGGATATTGCAGGGGTGGAGGCCTAGACATATTAGGCAGGCAGAAAGAAGTCTTGAGCTCACAATAGCAAGAAAACCATCAGAAAGCCCAAGGAGAGTGGGCAGTTGAAGACTCGCCAGCAAGGAAAAATCTGCTGTCCACTCTACCTTTCACCAGCTCTCCTTGAAGCTGATCCAACAGAGGTTAAGCTGCAAGAACAATAAGCATGTGATGAGTCTGAATGGTAAAAGTTAAACCAGAGTTTTGGAAACGGCTTGGTTGGCTGGCAAGTCTAGCATTCCCCTACCGAGCATAGCAATGAAACAATAGGTTAAAAAAAATGCTGCAGTCAGTAAGTGGCACAGCAGTGGACCATTTTGGCTTTTTAAAATGTTGTCACATGCTTTTTAAAGAGGCATTCTCTGTTGTGTAATGCTGTGCAAAGTCCTGGTGTTCCCAAACTTTTGCTCAGAGGCAGGCCTGCATACAACTATTAATGGATGGTTGCTCAGTGTAATGTAGGTGCACTCATCCTCCACAAAGACAGTGGCAGGAAAAACTCCAATGAGGCGTATCTGGGGTGTGTTTTCTGTTTGGAGATCTTTCTGAGAGACTTTCTGACTTTTGTTGACCAAGAGGTTTCAGGTTTTTTGGTTGTGATCGATGTGGGAGAGCAGAGCTTCTGTCTGGGTGTGTTACTTGACCACGAGCAGTTGTTATCTACCACAAAGTCAGTGTGATGTGAACATCATAATCAGGGGCTCTAGAAGTGGGCTGCTTCTTTGTTTGTTCAGGTTGAGCACAAGATAATTAGGTGGACAAGTCCCCTACCCAGCAGTTTAGACCTTGTTTAAAGCACTTGTTGAGAAGGAGAGTATAACTGGGATGTTCTTGAAAGGAATTAATTTTTTTTAATGCAGTAGTTCCATTTTTCATTTTGCCATATAAATGCTTCATTTGAGACTTTTATCTTTATACAATAAAGACTCTACTTGGAGATTGCTCACAGTACACAAGTTCCTTAAAATAGCTTTATCCACTGTATGTCTTAAGTGTATTTAAAGCAGGATATATTTTCTGATGAATTTGCAATATGTGGGGCTTTACTACCAACTGAGATACTCTTTGTATGCATTGACTTGATGGAGAAATACATATGAAAGATGACTGTGACTTTCTGCTTTATCTGTTTTCCCACGTCTGTATGTGTGGCACCCTACAGACACCATGCCATTAAGATGACGATTGAAATCTACACCTTGCTTGCTGGAATGCCCATTTACGTTGAATTTTGCCACAGCCAGAGTTGAGTGAAAACTGAATGTGGTTTTTAAGTTTGTAGTTATTTGAGTGATGGTGGAACACTGCAAAAATGTTTAAACAACTGTCTACAACATGTGACATGATCCTTACCTCTTTCCTCACTGTCACATGACTTGCATTCAGTGAAGTATTTTCTTTCCCCTAGACACTGCTGACACCTGGCTATGGTAATATGCCAATTCCCAGTATCCACCATTAAAACTAATGAACTGTTGAAGCCTAGATAAATCACTTTAGTCATTACAAATAAAGATTAAGAAGGCTTAACTGAGTGTAAGGCTCATTTTTAAAGTGCTGCAGGAGATGCGTTATCAGGAGACCTTTAAGTTGAGATCTCAGTATACTTCAAAGGCCTCCTTTAACAGCTGGCAGGATTATTAATAGCTGCCACTACTGATTTAGGTAAAGAGTGTGTTTTCTTGGGGGATTTTAACTAATGAGTCATGTCATTTTCTTCACCATAGTTTTTATTTGTTTTGCTTTGAAAGAAACAAGTTTCTGTTCTCCAGACATGGATATAGACAGTGTGCCTATAGCTCAAAGAGCAACTTACATGTTCTGGAATGTAAGGGTAGGAGCCTCAACTGGGGTTTCACCATGACTTCAGTGAGTGCACACTGGCTGCCATCACCTAATGGCCTGGCCACTGAAGCTCATAGGCTGGTGTAACTAAGTAGGTAATAGCTTGGGTGTTGGTACAGAACTCTACACACATATACACATGCTCTAGCTCTTCAAGCGGGAGGAGATATCAAAATGGTTGTGTCAGATTTTGCAGGAGCAAAGTAGTGGTTTGATGCTGGCTGGATGCCAGGCACCCACCGAAGCCACACTCTCACTCCCCTCTCCAGGTGGACAGGAGAGACAAAATATAACAAAGGGTCGTGGGCTGAGATAAGAAACTGGACAAGTTGCTCACCAACTACCATCACGGGCATAACAGACTGAACTTGGGGATATTAATTGAATTTATTACTAACAAAATCAGAGCAGGATAATGAAAAGTAAGATAAAATCTTAAAAACTCCTTCCCCACGCCCCTCCTTGTTTTCCAAGCTTTGCTTCTTACCTGTGCATGGAGACAGGGAATAGGGGCTAGGGTCAGTTCATCACATGTTGTTTCTGCCTGTGCTCAGGGAGGGGAGTCCTTCCCCTGCTCCAGTGTGAGGTACCTCCCACAGGCAGCAGTTCTCCATTAACTACTCCAGCATGGGTCCCTTTCCATTGGGTGCAGTTCTTCAGGCACAGCCTGCTCCAGTGTGGGTCCCCCTCAGGGTCACAAGTCCTACCAGGAAACCTGCTCCAGCATGAGCTCCTCTCTCCNACCTGCTCCAGTGTGGGCTCCATGGCTCTGCAGATCCCTGCCAGGACCCTGCTCCAGCACAGGCCTCCCACAGATTCACAGCCTCCTCTCAGACTTCCACCCGCTCTGGTGTGGGACTCCTCCAGGGGCTGCAGGTGGATCTCTGCTCCACCATGGATCTCCATGGGCACACCTGCTTCACCGTGGTCTGCACCACAGCCTGCAGGGAAATCCTGAGTCTGGTGCCTGGATCATCTTGTCTCCGTCCTTCTCCACTGACCTTGAGAGTTGTTCCTCTCACACATTCTCATTCCACTACATCTGCACAATTACTTTTTTTCCTTTTCAAATCTGTTATCAGGGAGACCTTACTGCCTCTCTCATTGGCCTGGCTTGGCCAGCAGCAGGTCCATCTCTGAGCCAGCTGGCTCTGGCTTTGTCAGACATGAGGGAAGCTTCTGGCAGTTTCTAACAGAGCCACCCCTCTAGCCCCCCTGCTACCAAAATCCGTCCATGCAGACTCAATATAGTGTTGATATAGAAGTCTACACACGTATGCACATGCCCTAACTCTCTAGCCTAGAGGAGAAATTTCACAGAATATTATGAGTTGGAAGGGACCCACAAGGATTATCAAGTCCAACTCTTATGTGAATGGTCCATATGGGGATCAAACCCACAACTCTGGCATTAGTAGCACCGTGCTCTAACAAACTAAGCTAATCTCATTTTGTGACTTAAAACGGTTATGTCAGGCTTTGCAGGAACAACATGATCACATGATCCCAAACTGAGAAAATGTGTGCTCCTTTTACAGCACCATCCTCCTGCCAAACTATGTGTGTTGCACTACTGCAATTAGCCAAGGACGATCTTTCTGGTGTCATTGATTTAGATCCCTTATGTTTGCTCACCTAAATAAGAGCATTCACTGGATGTTTGTATCCAGCATTTTGTGTGACGGCTGCACCAATAGATGGTGTTATCATAGTGCTGGCCAAATTGCAGCAGTGTTACAAGTGTCAGGATACTTGCTTATTTTCAAAACACTGTACCTTTCAGATTGTGTATCTCTCTTTTGAATAATTACATGTTTTATATTCTTCTACATACTGTTAAAAATAGTCTAGAGCCTTGAAATACCTAACTCTTGACAGCTGCAGTGGCATGATTTTTTCTACTGCCTTCAGGTGGAGTGACTCAATTGACAGCAATGATTTTACAAAGTGTATTTTGGAATCCGTAAGACTCATTTGGAGTGAAAAATCCTTTTATGCAAAGTAAAGATAACGGTCTTCACTTGAGGCTTTCAGAATGGTATTTTTTGCCAGCTACTTGCCCCTTGTAAGTTTCTGTTGATTATGTAAGAATAGGGTATTTTTTCATTGATGGTTGCATCTGTTTGTTTATTGGAGTTCTTTTATGATGACGCCTCTTCGAATTCAATGCAGCTACTTGGAATTTATGCTAGCATTAATAAGAAGAGGAATACGTTCCTAGCCCTAGATCCTCAGAATGCGAGATAGTAACCAAAACCAAAACATGGCTGAGCACATTGATACATCACAAAGAAAATCAACATGAAGAGTACATTGTTATCATTGCAGTAAGGCCCTCAAATGCTGCAGAAATACAAGAGCTATAGTTGCCAGTTGTTGACTGCTTTAACTGCATGATGCTAACACTGTCATCTCAATGAAGTTTTTTTGCTTCATGGTTTAGTGTATAATTATATTCTTATGCCCTCTTTACTCCCAGAGTCCCTAGCTTTTACTGCACAGGACAGAATGTATTTAGCAAGCAAGCAACTGGATCAGATTTTTTGCCTTCAGTTTCCCTTTCCCCAGTCATGTCTCCTATTCTCAACTTCTGGCCTACAGCAAAAATCCCGTGCTGTTTCTTGGATGAACGCGTTTCATCATTGGGATTCCCATGCTGTCTGCTCTGCACTCTGGTTACAACCAGTGCATGAACATGAGGCTAAAGAAGCTGCAGTAAGTGGTGGTGACAGTTGCATTAATGACTCTTTTATGATTTAAAACAGAAACACATCAGTTACCTACTATTTTCAGGTAATAGAATCATAGGTTCATAAAATAGTTTGGGTTGAAAAGGACCTTAAAGATCACCTAGTTCCACACCCTGCCACGAACAAGGNTTTACGTACTGGAAGGTGCTACAAAACCTCCCAGAGTCTTCTCCAAACTGAACAACCCCAACTCTCTCATCCTTTCCACACAGGAGAGGTGCTACAGCTCTCTGGTCAGTTCTGTGGCCCTTCTCTGGACCTGCTCCAGCAGGTTCTTGTCATATGCTGGAGGCCCCTCCAGTGTGTTATGGCCCCTCGAGCAGTTGTGACACCACAAAGCTTGGTGTGATCAGCCAGCCTGCTGCCGGTGCACCTGATCCCACTGTCCGTGTCCCTGACAAAGATGTTATGTAATACTGGCCCTAGTGCAGAACCCCGAGGAGCACCACTGGTCACTCCTCTCCACCCGGCCTCCAGGCCATTGGCCACAGCTCTCTGGGCAGGACCATTCAGTCAGCTCCTTATCTACTGAGTGGCCCACCTGTCAAATCCAGCTCTCTCCACTTTAGAGTCAAGGGTTGCATGGAAGCTTCAAATGCTTTGCACAAGTCCAGTTAGATGACATTCCATTATCCACCCATGCTGTAACCCCACTGTAGGAGGCCACCAAATATGTCAGGCATGATTTGCCCTTAATGAAGCTGTGTTGACCATCGTGTTGGTTATTGACATATGTAAAGTCCCTGAAGACGCTTTCGTGCTTTGATGCGCAAAACCAATCTTTGAAGGCTCTTATCAGTACATGGCCAGTATCTTACTGTGTTGCAGTCTTCCAGAAGAGGTGGAGGTCCAAGATCTTCTTTGGGCTGTTAAAGTTTCCATAAGGTTTTCAGCACACATGGGTGAATTTGACCAAATTTCAACCTTGAGAACTACAACTCCCATTGGATAAATTTCCTGTGCTGAATTTTCTCTATGCTTTTCCTTGTTGTTGCATGTCAAAAGTGATCATGCTGTAGCTATGCACTGGTATACAATTGCCTTGTTTCTGTGGGGCACTGACATTATCACCAGGAGTGCAAAAGGTGGACACCACTTCATTTCCAACATGGTCACATAAGTAGGGATTATGATCAGAGTAATGTCACAGAGCAGCCCACCCACACAACATCTCCCAGGAGCAGAAAATATTTCTACACTGGCCTGACATGGCCTGTTGCAGATTGCTGAGGTAGAGGCAGACTGAAAGTATGCAGAGTCGGTTATTACCAATCTGGTGGTCTCAACACTTTATAATTGTAGGCACGATTGAAAATTCAGCTGCCTGTTTGGCTGATGGTCAGAGGGACATGAGACCTGGGTTTTCTCAGATTGGAAGAGTGACTTACACATCTCTGCCGTCATGCCTCTGCAGAATGAAAGCCCTTCATCTGCATGTAGGAGGAGTGCTAGAAATTTTGGAAAGGCTGATTTCACCAAGAGAATGCCAGTGGGTTTTCTCATTATCTACAGCTTCATCTAAATAGTCTGAGCATTCATTTGGGCTTCAGAAACCTCTTTTCCTACAGATAGCCTCCGCCCAACTCCTACTGTGCCAGGAGTAGTCTGGAGGACCATAGGAAGAATGACTAGAGGACTGGAAAACATGGTTGGGATGACAAGCTAAAGAATTTGGTTTATTAGTTCTTAAAAAAAAGAGAAGAGTGCATGGACAAAGAGTTTGCAGGCATGGTGTTGAAGAGGATGGTAACCAGTTGTCTACTGAATTTGTGAGGCAAGAAACTAGCATGAATGAGTCTAATGTGCAGCACTAGATGACTGGATTTGGAAAATTTTTTCCCTTTCGTGGGTAAATGTCATGAAGTCTCCAGGCAGAATGCACATTTTAAATAGCAAGTTGCACAGCTGTCCCCAATCAGTTCTTGCTTTGTACAAGGTTCTGCTTGCAAGAAGGCAGCATGGGTAGATGTCCAGGGCTTCTTCCAGCCCAATTCTAACTGCTGTTGTGTGCTGCAGGGAGCATGTACAGGAGCAACCTGGAAATGTTGTTGGATCACTTAGGCAGGGAATCAGTCAGGTCACCAGCACATCACTTCACCTCTTGAAGTGCCCTCTGCCTTCAACTTCAAACTTGTGTTTGGGTGTGCTTGTTTTACCATGCACTTCATCCTATTATTGGTACATCTCTCAAATTCAGGCATTTGCAAAAGCAACAGAAACACTTACTTTTCTGAACTGTTTTTCAAGTTAAATGAATTAACATGATGCCACTGACCTCCATACTGTGCAACCTTTACATCTTGATGGAGTTGGACTCCCTGTTTTGCATTTCATTTCAGTGTGAGACTAAGTGGAACTTACTAGGAAATTGATTTTTTTCTAAATGATTTTTCTAATTTATGTCTCTTGTTCATGTTTTCCATTTCATCTCTGATTTCATAGATCTCGGTGTTCTTGGTCTCAGTTTTTCCTGCTGAGAAGTGCTGACTGCTGTGTAGCATACGTTTTTCTTGTAGAAGCACAGCTATAATAGTAAAAAAAAAAGAAAAATGAAAAAGACTATCTTCATATTAATCAGGAAAGAACGTGTCCCCAGCAGCTTCTGTTCAATCTGAGCCCAACATGGAGGATGATATAACAACTTGCAGTACTGATTCAAGTGCCACGTCTGCTACTGAGAAATAAAAACCTAATAAAAAATGAGCTTTTGTCAAGACCTATTTACACATCTGTCGTGTTTTGACTCAAACTCAAAAGGCATTTTTAGTCTGTAGATGTAGATTTAGATGTAAATCAGCATAGACCCAACCATGCAGTTTTACACCACCTGTTGTGTTTTGCACCAAACGCTGTCCTTCATACTGGCAATCTTACTTCTAGCTATTTAGGACTATAATTCATGGATCTGTGGGCTGGCACATGTGAACGTGGCTGAGCAATCCTCAGCAGGTCAGAAGCTCTGGAGCATGGTTTTCTTTAAGCTTGGCCTCATTCTCCAAATCTGCATTGCTCAGTTTTGATGATCTAGCCTCCCAAAATCATTCAGTGTGAACAAAATGAACAAATGTAGCTTCTAATAAAGATGCCAGGACTTACGTTGCTGGGGTCCTCCAAGAACCTAATGCCTCTTCAGACTGCTTTCAGAAAATTCGGAGGAAGTAAATTCCAAGCAGGGGATTTGCACCTATGGTAGCCTGATGTCTGTTACACCTACAAGTCCTGGGAGGACGACCTGTCTTCACATAATTGAAGTGGGCTAATTAGAGTACTGTAAGCCTAGATGCAGACTTTGCTTTGGCTGAATGGCTTATTTCAGCATAAGCATGTGCTTCTCTGACCCAAACTTGGTGAAAATACTGGGTTTAAACTGAAGGAGGACTGTTTTTTGCTGGCTTTTGCACTGAAAGAACTGCATCAAGGTTTAAATCACTTCTTTAAAACAAGACACCACAACTCTGCATGCAGACAAGCCTTTAAGCTTCAATTTGTTTGTGTGATATACAGACCAGAGAATACAAAGGGCATCCTTATTCTCCCACCAGCTCTGATCCACACATCTCTCTCTTCACTTGTTGTTCTCTGCTGGACCCATGAGGTCATCTCAGTTTGACTGTTCATTTGTGACTGCAATAATAATTTTTAGAAGATGACACATGTGGTGAAAATACCTGTCCTAATACTGTTAACAGCATGGTGAAAAACAGGCTGAGCACCTGGCCAGGGCTGAAAGTAGACTCTAGAAGTGCTATTTTCCTTACCTGGGACTGATTTCAATTTCAAGTCTATTTGCCAGTGTAACATGCCAACACACCATCAGATTTCCAAAATACTCATAGGAAGGATTTGCACTTACAGCTGCACGCTGATGAGTGCCCCTTCTGATTCCCCTCCCCCAGCTCATTAACATGCATGTCTTCCCTTATTAGTGTTCGTCATTATGTGAACAGCTGGTAACTGTTCTGTTTTTCTTCTCATCAAAAAGAGGGCTTCACAGCCATGAGGAAAATTAGTATTAGGTACAAGCAATTTTTAATACTGACTCCAGGTCCATTAATTTTTTCATTATCGTTCTCATCATCATCATGGCAAGGGTGGGCAGGTAGGCTGTGGGCCTGATTCTCATCTCACTGGGAGGAGTATAAAGGGAGAGAAAGTCTTTCAAAGGCAGCAGGCTTACACCTATGCAAACTGGAGTAGGTGCACGTCAGGGTCGGGCTCTCATTACATTTTTCATGGCTGCCTTTAAAATATGAGTAGTTTCTCTTCCAAATCCATTTTAACTGTAATTAACTGTAATGAAGATTTTTTTTCTCTGCTTGTATTTCTGAAATACATGCTCCACCAAAGATTTTAAATGATCCCTCTGCTACATATCTTCTAATCAAGGTATAAATTATTTCTGTCACGTATTTAAGGAGGAGATAAGAAACTAAAAGATAATTGGTAACTAGACACGTTTGCTGGGGTTCTCACTTTGATTTTTCTCTCAGTAGATAACTGGTTAAGAAGGAATATGCATTTTTAGTGGACCATCATGGCTGTGTTCAGGACTCTGAGCAAGGACAGGTCAAAAGATTTTGTGAGCTGTCTGAAATACTCTAGCATTTAGATCTCCACCTTCCAGGCTGTTGACCATTTTGGAGTGATATTTTGCCCTGGATTTTTAAATTACTTACGACGGTTATTGTCTTCCATGCTTTTCATCCAGCACATATTTTCCATTTTCTCTTCTCCATCTATAAGCCTGAGTACATAGTCATTTTCCATAGGAACCCAAGAAATATATGCATGAAAAATTTTTTTCCTGGTGTGGGAAACTTAGTTAGGTAACCCGTAGTAAAAGTAAGAGAATGTAAGACCTGGACTTCTGTCTGACAGCACTAGTTCAACTCTTTCTAACTACACATGCTTTTACTATGGCAGAGTCTCCAGGAATTATGTCTGGTGGATCTAGAAATGTTGTAAATGTGTGAGATTTCCTCTGTGGAAAAAGAGGTCTCATGCTATCTTGCGTGAATTTTATTTTTCTTTTAATAGTGTTTTTAAGTCCAGCTGGAGTTGAAACACCAGGCAGCCACTCCCTAAAGGCCCCCTCTCTTCCCCTCCACACTGGTGGAATGGGGACAGAATTGAAATAAAACTTGTATGTTGAGATAAGAACAGTTTAATAATTTAAAATAAAGTAAAATACAACAGTAGTGGTAAATAATAATAATAATGGTAATAAAAAGGAAAAAAATATAAAATAAAGATAAAAGTAAAAATGAAGAAGTGCTGCACTCTGCAATTGTTCAGCACCCAATGACCAGTGCCAGACCAGCCTTCCCAAACCCAGACCAACCCCCCTTCCAAGTAACTCCCCCCAGTTTATATACTGGGCATGATGTTCTAGGATGTGGAGTACCCCTTTGGTCAGTTTGGGTTACCTGTCCCAGCTGTGCTCCCTCCTAGTTTGTTTTTTTCACCTCTTCACTGGCAGAGCATGAGACAAGGGAAAAAAAGAGTCTTTGGCTTAGAATAAACAGGACTTAGTAAAAAGCCAAAACATCAGTGTGTTATCAACACCATTCTCATTCAGAATCCAAAACACAGCACTGTCACAGCTACTGAGAAGAAATTAACTCTACTCTAGCTGAAACCAGGACAAACAGTAAACTGTTTTTACACTTCTTGGACGTTGAACCCAACTGATAACAGACTGTAAGTCAAATAATTGCGGAAAAGAGCAAACATGAAACATATTTTGTACATATGTAAAAATATGTACTATGTAAAATTAAGGTTAAATTTTTCCTGAAAAATATTGAACTATAAAGCTGTGATGTATGAACACTACAGATTAGATCACTCTCCACTCTTTTTCCAGGTTAAATAGAAGTGCAAAATAGTGAATAGCCTTGCATTCAAACCAAACAAATTCAGTATGTTCTGCAATTAAGTTAAAATACACTTTGATGCCACAGATATATTGGAAATCAGTTCAAAATTGACTTCTGTTCCCTGCATATCTCCCTCTGTATTGTTATACTGTCTTACTATTTTTCATTTGATTCTAATCTCACATTCCACAGAAAATTAGTTCAAAACAAATTAGTAGAATAGTTTTAAAGGAACGGAAGTCTTTAACCAGTCAGATGACATGAAAATTAAGGAAATGCTGGGAACACAATACAAAAAGATGAATAATTAAATTGCTTTTGAACGTTGAGTTGTTCCCCTGTCTCCCAAATGAAAACATACATACAGTGATCAATTGTCCGAACAAAGCCAGTGAGACGCTACGTTCTTCTGCGTTCATCCGTTTGTGAGATCACGTTTTCATCTCTGGACCTGTTTATTCTCGGCCACTAGAGGGTGCTCAGATAGCAGTATTACTGGGAATTTATAAATCGTCGTTTCAGGGATTTGGGGCTTTTATGTAGCTAGCCATGCCTTTAATTCTCATGTTCCTACTTGTTTTGGCTGGTTTGTTTATCTGCTTGTTTGCTTTCGCTCTGTCTCTTTATTTAGAGCTTCTGCAAGGTGCGGGGTTCTTGCTGAATGAGTTAGTTCTTAATCATCTTGGCGTTATTCTAATGATCAGCCCAGCACAAATAGCCTTACTGTGTCGCTCCTCATATGGCCAAACCTGCCTTACTACTCTGCACATGTGAAATCAGCATTAAACAACAGCTTCCAAGTGATTAAAATAGATGTGACAGAGTCCATGAGTTCAGGACCATCGCAGGGTGAGCAAACCTGTAGTACATGGCTCACTCCCTTCTCTGTCCCCTTCTGAGAAATAAGCATAAATGTCTTCTCCAAACATACCAGCTTCCATTTCTCATGCAAGGAGACATTCCATGTCCTAAAACTATTCACTCTGTCACCGATATTAAAAAGCCTAAGCCAATGCACAGAACTTGCATAAGCCTCATGCAGGATGAGTGTTGCCACTCTTCTGTAAGTATGTTTCACTGCACTGTGTAATGTTATCCTGTGCTAAAAACCTCCGCCACGTGGGAGCCTTTGTGGTGACTTCAAAAATTTTGTGTGTAGACTCTTCTGTACTCTCCAGGGACAAAGATAGGAAATTTTACATAATCAGGATGTCTGAACAGCTAGCAACCAGCCTCACAGATTAACTAGGCTTTAGCAGTAATTGAGTAATCGGTGGAACACCACATACCTAGAGAGTGCCAACAAAACCCAAACAACATTATTGTTATTCCCCATTTCTGCTTCAGTCTACAAGATAGGCTGAGAAACTGTAAAGAAACATTATTTAATTAAATATAGGTTTGAGAGATTACAGGTCAAAAAAAATCCAAACCAAAACCAAGCCCACCTTTTAGGGGATTCCTGGAATGAATGGATTGGAAGGAAAGAGAGCACCCAAAGGACAAGGACTGTAGGCTATGGGCAATTTTCGAAGAGGGGTGAAGAAAAGGAGATAAAGTCTCTGTAAAAAAAGAGTTCTGGAAAAGTGCCTGACCACCCGGTGGGTACAGGATTGAGTGCCTTTGCTGTATACGGCTCTGCAGGCATATTGTGTATGAAATTGTTCCAGAGTAAGCCAGAGTTTTTAGTTACTTGGTTTAGAATGTAATTTTTCAGGGACAAAGACAAGGAGTTTTCATAGAGTTTCAGTGAATTCACTCCCTTTGAGAATAGATTGTACCTCTGATTCTTTTCTTTATTGTCCTGTGCAGAACCTGGTATCACAATTTCTTCAGGGAGGTTTTGCTGACCTTCTGCTGAAGCAAATGTATCTGTATAATTGTGGTCTTATTAAGGACTAGCTGATGCTAAACTACTCCTTGTATAAAGGAAGATGAGAAAGTCATCCATTTGCCTTCAGTATTATTGATCAGTATTATTTCAGAGTCATGTGAGTGAAAGAGCAGCAGTAGATATAGATGATGATCTTGCAATGGGCAGAAGTATCATGTGTATGCAGTTAGATTAGTTTAATTTTGATCATCCAGCTACTCTGGGTCATAAGACAGGAGGAGCATGTGATGATGGTCATAGACAGGAGAAGGCAGAACTGCTTTGGGATAATTTTTCTCTCTTTGTTTTATTTGATCATTTCTTTTTTCCAACCTTTTTTGTATTAGAATCATAGTTCTGGTTGTGCTCAATCAACTAGAAATCATGACTGCCCTGTGAGTAAGTGGTCACTGTCACTACTGAATCTTCCAGCAATATGGAGGACTCAGATGGATGGGAATATCATCAGCCTTTAAAAGAATTGTTTGATGGAATAGTGAGAAAGCATAAGGCAGAAAGCTGATTTAAGGGGTCACCACTTAATTACAGGAACATTAGGTAGAGAAAGTGAACAGCATAATCCAAAACCTTGGAGGTGAGGGAAAGATGGTGTGAGAAGGCAGTAGTTTTACAAACTATTATTGCTGAAGAAGAGGTTTTTTGGAATAGAAACCCAAGCTGTGACCCTGTAGACAGGTGGGGCAAAAGGGCAAAAGCAGTAAGAGAGAAAATGCTCACAGAGGTGGAAAAAACACAGGGAAGGGAGAAGCAATGGGATGAATTTGAAAGTTTGAAGGGAAACTGAGGCAGGGTAGTCTCTGCAAAAGCACATTTTAATAAAAATTAATGGATACTGTTGTAAGTCTAAGGCAGCATGATTTTTTTACTGGGGTTTGTTTCCTTCTTTAGCTGAAGTTGTGGTATTTGTTAGTATCTGAAATAATCCACTATGGAAAAATAATCCTGCTCATACAATGCACTGAGAAACCCATTATGTCATTTTAAAGGTCAGATTTTAAAATGGATTTGAACTTGGTTTGTTGATATGAGCCTGTAAACATTGCACACAGTGATTTGCAACTGCAAATAAAGACTATTTTACCTACCTGACTTGTGGATGAAAATGGTCTGGGTTAGCAAACAAGTTGCAAAGAGTTGTATATTGTTGCAAATGGTCTTACTTCCCTACGTTTTTCTAGGAGGTGTTTTCCAGAAGCAGGTAGGACTGCCCTCTGACCTGCGTTCTCATGTGTTTGTTCTGCTACCAGAAATAAGCTGAAGAAGAATGGTAGCTTTCATACCTTTTGTCCTTGCACCAGAAGTTGTCACTCAACTGAGTAATACCTTTGCTTTTGTCTGTGAGTTCTGTGAGGAGTGCTTTGCTTCTGGAGACCTCACAGTCTGTGTGGTGTGATTTTCCAGCCTGAGAGGCATGTGAGAAATCAGCCAGTCTCCTAAAGGGGAGCACATTCAGCTGCTGTAAGCACAAAAGGCACTATGCAGCCGTGCAGAGCACATACCGCAACCCAGCACAGTGGCAAAGAAGGTGGCAAGATAGGTAGGACCTGGTTACCACCCCTCCAGCAATCCATCCATACCCCTGCGGAGTCTACAGGCTGGACGAACTGCAGACTTCGACCAGACTGGGAGTTCTTGGCTCGGCAGATATCATGTTGCCAGTTCATGAATAGAAGTATTGGTATGGAGCAGGCAGTTCAGTGACTCTACCCCCCAGGTTTATGAAATTTCAGGCTGCCTTCAGGACTGAGGCACCAATGGGTAGCTACACCTCTTTGTTCCTGCCCTTGGAGCATTTTGCCTTGAACACACCACAGCTTTTTATACTGTCATTTGCCATGTGCAAAGGACTTCTGTGCCTTTTGTGCAGATATGTTTTTAACACGCCTACTACCACAGCTGGGAAGAAAATAGTGAAGACACTGCTTGGATGCTTCTTGGAGGGCAACACGAGTCATCTTTGCTTGTGGTAATAAGCAGATTGCAGCTGTTGTACTAAAGACAGGACTGTGCAGCTCAGAGAGAAATGTATAGCTCTGCCACCAGATCCTTTACAAATTGGTGTGTTTTATTGTGCTCTTCATTGTTTGTTTTTTTTGAAATGTTGCTGTTTTTAAATTCCTGCTCTGGAAGTTGTTTTTCTTCAAGCCTGACATAACTACAACTAATTTGTAGATACGCTGAGACTAGGGTATGGAAAGGATATACAGTTTTAATGTTACATGAAGTAGAATGGTTTTGTGACTTTTTTTTCTGCCAGCTGCTGGACCTAGTGAACCTTCACTGTATTTCTAAAATTAAATCACTTTACTAATTCCTAGAGCAACTCATTCTTCTATGTGCTACACTAATTCATCCATATGTAAAATAGAAAGCAAAAATGCCAAAAAGAGGGTCAAACTTTCTAAACTGAGTCTGTTTGTAGAAAGCCAGGACTTGCACATCCCTATACACTATTTTTTTGTGCAATGGCTCTGCGTTAGACATTATAACATGCAACAGAAAGGATTCTTTCTGCTGTGTCTGTCTCATTAGTTGTTCAGAACTGATTGTGTTTGTGCAAGTTCGTTGCATTATTGCAAAGAGATGAAAAAATTAGATTATTTCTGTACAATGAGCTGGGTAGTGTTTTCTTAAGCAATAACATTGGAGAGCTTTCAAATGCACCTGTTAAAATATTTGTATTCTAGCAGGTGTGGGAGCATTCATTTGTAAACATTGTATTAACACACGTTTTGCACAGGTATACTATCTTTTGTCCCAGAACTGATGAATTTTTAAAATGCCAGTGACTCACGTGAAGTTTGTATTCATCATAGTTACCTTGGCATGAGCCCTGTGCCTGACCATCCATGCATGGGTGTCACACAAGTACACAGTCTGTGATGTTATAATCATCTTTGACAAAGGATTGCTTACAACACGGTCCTGCTGTGGAGTGCTCTGAAATAGTGAATTCATGTTTGTGTGTTTGAAGCGTTACCCTGAGAGATTACAGGCACAGAATGATTCATGCCGGTTCCTTCTTTTGTGCCCCAGCCAAGTAACGGGATTCTGCCAAGTATTTGTAGCTCTTGAAAGCCATGTTCATGTCTTTCCAGGACAGAAGATATCCTCAGTAAGTACACAGCCTGCCAAAAGGAGAAGAAGAATTCCCCGATAATAGCTAAGATGAATACTCCTAGTACTATTTTATAGCAAAATTTATGTCAGTGAATACTCAATAGCAAATTCCCAAAGCTATTAGTTACGGCTTGTTTGTGGGAGACAGCAGAAAGTGCAGAGAACTTTGCTTGAGCTAGAGAAGATTTCTGTTTTACACTGCTTTTAATATGTTTGCTCTGCAATTCCTTGCTTTTTGAAGAACACAGTACAAGTGAGGAATTACTGAGTTCCTTTAAACTGTTTCCCAATTAGAGAATGTCTCCTTCCTCTGATTCTATAAGTGGCACAGCTTACTACAGAACCAGGAGTGGACCATATGATCCACCAATGATGCATAATGATAGAACAAAACAAGGTCTTCATGCTGTCAAAAGGACCTGTCCTTAGGTGTCCTAAATATACTTGAGAGTGAGAAAATCTCATCTGAAATACGTGGTGAAATGTATGTTCCTTATTCTAGACAAAAATATCTTAGAATGCTTAATTCTGATAGTCTGGCTCCTTGAATTAGGCATTTCAGTATCTGTAGTTCTTCTTCAGTGTTGTGTAGCGTTCTCCTCTGGTTTGCAGTAAATCTAGAGAAGAGTAATATCCCTCATGAGTATTTGCCTTGTGCGATGTTTGTGGCTTTCTAGGTTGTAGTTTACAAGTTTTGCTGTGCTATTTTTATACTGTTTTTATATTTAATTACTTTTTTTTACTTCCTAAGAACATAAAATAGACCACATGTGTAACAATATGTGTATTATATGTGTAACAATAAATGGATTATCTGCCAACAAATGAACCACTCCAAGGCAGGACAAGACGCTACTGTATATATCAACTAATACCATTTATAACATCAGCTGATATGTACTTAGAATATTATGGCACCAACTGCATACAAAGATTACACTGTGGAAGATTAACTATGGCAAATTAAATAACTGATACCTTCTGAAGCCTATAGATAAGAGGATTAGTGAAGTATTCTTCAGCCTTTCACTCATGTTAGCAGTTCCATTAAAGTCAAATCCTATCAGGACTGTCTGAAGTCTGCTGGAAAGTCTTTGAACTGACACCCTTCACTCTCAAGTGACCAGTGATTCCGTTTCATCCCCTGTGGTTCTGAAAACCAGGCTCAAGAAGTGGCTCTGAGAGTGCCCAAGAACCAGGCACCTAAAAAGCACACAGCTTTGTGACCTTTATCTTTTGATGAAATGGCAGTGAATTGTCCAGGAATGTAAATCTATAACTATTGGTGGTGGTTGTTGTTGTTGTTGTTGTTACTACTACTACTGTAATTGAATGACACTTCCTCTCTGAAAATGGTTTTTTCTTAGCCACAAGCAATACTTTTCTGAGTACACGTCACATGATAAATCTGTCAGGCAGTGTCCTGTTCATCCCCCTGTGCTCTACTAGAGAGTATTGTTAGATATCTGTTTACCTCAGCTTCTAACATCAAACCCTAATGATGTTTTTTTTCCTTTTTGTTCTTGTAATGATCTGAAAACCTGAGGAGAGATTAAATTCAAGCTAGTATATAAGGACTGCATTAAAAAAAATAGTGAAGGAGAAATGCAGGGAAAGGACTGTGAGGAAACTGCAAAAAGTCTATGTTGCTGTATACAAAACTTAGTGCTAGGGGCACTTTTGAGCCCTTGTGTCCAGATGAGCACCCTGCCCTGATTGCGATGCAATGTCTAAGTAAGATACTTCTTTTGGGTTTTTGTTACAAAGAGAACATGGCTGCACAGAATGGCAAGAGTAATTAATTATTCCCTAATTTGTCTGCCTGGGGAAGCAGGCTCCCAGGGCAGAGCGTGATGCTTTCTTCTCTGACAATTATTGGAAATAACTGGGCAAAGCTGATTCTGAGATTTCTGGTTGGCTGGTTGACACCTGGCACTTTTGCAGAGGTTCTGAAGGAGAAAGGTTATACCTCCTCTGAGACCGTATCAGGGCTGCAGTCCTGGGTATCCAAGAATATGGCTGCGTGCAGCTGGGGCTGTAGGAAACTTCCCACCCACTTCATCCATGCAGGACCAGGACCTTTGAAAGAGTGTCAAGGACATGAGCTCGCAGACAACAGCTCTTGCAGATGTATGGCCACAAAAAGAGAGATGTTCTGACCTGCTTTTCAGGACATTTCAATATGTGCACTGTCTAGGGTTTCTAGGGAGCTCAAGGATTTTGTTTGCTGACTGTGTGTCTTTTTCCCTAGAAATAGGGCAGATCTTCACAGTCCCTAGCCTCAATCTGACATAACTTGCTGATCCATGCTAGTTCTGCTTCTCCTGTCTAGAGCTAATTTTCAGTACAGATTCAGTGCACTGGGTTTATTTTGTGTAATAGTTGGTGGGCTTTTTGGTGGTTTTGGCTAGACAGGTGCTGTGACTGGACCACTACTTGTCCCACAGCTCCCAATCATCTTTAATGTTGCTCTGCTTTTGTGACATTCACATGCTCTCCACTGCCTTGTGTGCAAGCCCTTGACTTTTTTGGGTAGGGATTGTTTTTTATAGTGTTGTCTGAGTACCTTATAGAGTTCCCTCATTGCGGCCTTGTGTACCTCTACAAAGCATTGACAATATTAACGAACTCTGCAGAAATAGTAATACTCCAAAAGGAAAAACAGACATTAGCTGTTTTTAAGGCATGAGGGGAAGAGTAACAAAGTGAGAGAGTCAAGTCAAGCCCAAAGATGTCATTCCCAAGATGATGCTTTCCACCTACCTTGTACTTGCTGTATACTAGAATATCTCAAAGATGAAAATAGGCTGTTTGAAGTATGTTTCCAGTCCCACTTCTGGCAGTTGAGATTTGCTCCAGATCATGGTTATGCTGCTCTCAACTCCAGGCAATTTGTGTCACTTCTCCTCCTGGGTTTTACTGGAGGATCCTGAAAAGCACCAGCAACGAGCTATCAGCTCTGTGTGTGGATTTACCACTCTCTCTCAACGGCTGTGTAACTCTTAGCCATGTGGATCATGCCAAGCTCAGAGCACTTGGTTTGCTGTACTTTCCCCGGGTGCTTTACCCCATTACTAAATGTTCCCGATCCGGGCAAGCAATGATCAGTACATCGCAGGGGCAAGAGGGGAGGCCCGTGTGGGCAGGATAACCCGGGGAAGCCGTTTTGCGCTCCTTCCCCACAGGNAGCGCGGGGCCGGGCGCGGGGCGGCGGCGGGAGCTCCGGGGGCGGGCCGGCCCCGGGGAAGGTGGTGGCGGCCGCCGTGCCCGCCCTGCTCACCTGGGCAGCGGCGCCAGCGCTCCGGCGCCGCTCCCTTCCGCCCCTTGGAGGATGAACGGGCCGGGGAGGAAGGTAAGGGGAAGCCGGGCGGGTCAGAGA
>VXBT01012129.1:30545-49678 GCA_013400235.1 Oriolus oriolus | reverse complement strand
GGGGGGGGGAACAGCAGCCTCCGGGCCCCTCGAGCTCTCTCCGCCTCTCTCCGCCCCGAGCCCACAGCCTTGGTGCTGCTCCGGGGCGCCCTGTGCTGGGATCGGTCACGCACACCCAGCGAGAGGGGAAAGGGTTTGTTTGGAGCTCTGTGACTGATGGCAGAGAGTGGGCGCCTATGGGAGAGGCGGAACGGAATCTCCCCCCCCGAGTAATTCTCAACTGCAACGAGCCCGTACTTGGTGCTGGCTTTACTTCATCCCTTTTTCTTCCCGCCGTGTCTGGTTAAAATGAACTGTTGCTACTAGGCGTGGATGTTCGGCTGAGAACCGAACCGCTGCGAGCTGCATACGTATGCAAATGCACCTCGCTGGTGTAGGGCTGTGGAGATGCTCCTGGAGGGGCGGCGGGGGCTGTGTCTGTAGGGTATCTGGAAGGCTTGGGTCCCCCTCTCACTGCCGCAACCTGCCTGTCAACCTCTTCACTTAAGTTTAGCGCTTGAAAAGAGATGATTGCGCTGGATTTTTTTTTCCATGAGGTTTGTTGGGTTTGTTTGGGGTTTTTAAATATCAGAGTAGGTTTTTCATTAACTTCCCTAAAAAAATTTAGGAATTAAATTTTGCTTTGTTGCCCCCTTCCAAAGTTTATTAATTAAAAAAAAAAAAAAGGTGTCATGATCTTAGCTGCACCTTAGGTTACTTTTCTGTTGTACTGAAAAAGCAGGATATCATGTCACAAAGTAAACCTAGTACTTTGTTAGAATATCAGTAAGAAATTCCAAAGTTATAAAATGTTCCCTAATAATATAAAAATTCAGAAGTCATCGTAAGGAAAACCTAAGTGGGAGAAATCACAGAAAAACCCCAAACACCCCCACAGCCCATTGTCAGTTTGTTAGTTCAAATGCTGAGAAACTTGTAGAATTGTCTGCAGTCACACTGACTGTTTTACTCATTCAGATGAAGAACCTGCATCATCAATGACTGGGACAAAATTCAAGCATGACTGGAGTAAAACAATTCTTATATTTCTTGGGTTTGTGGATTTTTTTTGTTTACATTTCAGAGTGCAATACTTAAGACAAAATATGATTTCTTTTTTAATTTAGAGGAGAGCAAAATTAAAACATTTTCACAGTTGTTTTAAGTTGAGAGTTGAAAAAAAATTGAAAGAACTGAAAAAAAATTTTTAGAGTGGTAACTCAGTTCTCAATAGTTGTTTATTATACATGATTACGTTATGTGGTGTTATAAACAAATACATTTCCCAACTTTCTAGTTATTAAAACTGAATGTATTTCAGATGTTTTTGAACTTTCTGATTGGTATTGTAATATTATTGGTTCAACAGGGCCGAGTGCTGGGTCCTGCCCTTGGGTTACAACAACCACAGGCTGGGGCAGAGTGGCTGGAAAGCAAAAGGAGCTGGGGGTGCTGGTGACAGCAGCTGAACATGAGCCAGGGTGTGCCCAGGTGGCCAAGAAGGCCAATGGCATCCTGGCCTGGATCAGCAATGGTGTGGCCAGCAGGACCAGGGCAGGGATTGTCCCCTTGTACTTGGCAGTGGGGAGGCCACACCTCGAATCCTGTGTTCAGTTTTGGGCCCCTCAGTGCAGGAAGGTCATTGAGGTGCTGGAACAAGTACAGAGAAGGGCAACAGAGCTGGTGAAGGGTCGGGAGCACAAGTCCTATGAGGAGCAGCTGAGGGAGCTGGAGTTGTTTATCCTGGAGAAAAGGAGGCTCAGGGATGACCTTATCACTCTCTATAACTGCCTGACAGGAGGGCATAGCCAGGTGTGGATAGGCCTCTTCTCCCAGGCAACAAGAGACAGGATGAGAGGGAACAGCCCTCAAACTGCTCCAGGGGAGGTTCAGGTGGGACATCAAGAAGAATTTCTTCACATAAAGGATTGTCAAGCATTGGAAGGGACTGCTCAGGGAAGTAATAACGTCACCATTCTTGGAGTTGTTCAAGAAATGACTGGATGTGGAATTTTGTGCCATGGTCTCACTGATACAGTGGCGATTGATCAAAGATTGGATTCAATCTTGGACATCTTTTCACAGAATCACAGAGTTAACTAGGTTGGAAAAGACTTTTGGGATCATCGAGTCCAACCTATGACCTAACATCACCTTGTCAGTTAGTCCATGACACTAACTGCCACATCCAGTCTTTTCCAACCTAAATAATTTGTGGTTCAGTGATTATTTTTGATAGCTTCACTTCTTTTTACAAATTATGAGTTTGTTAGGTGTCTGGAATTTTTTAAAGTTATCTAACAACTATTTCAATTATATAGTAGAAATATTTCCATTCTTACAAGAATTAATATCTGTAAATTTTTTTAATTAGAGCTGCCATTCTTACTGCCAGTCCTGTCATGATTTTCTACATCACCCTAAATTATTGACCAAAACAGGGTTAGATTATTACAGAACTACCATAAAGGCAAAAGAGTATGCTATACTTGACAGACTATAAGAAGTGGAAAAGTGTGGAAACATGCTTCTCCAGTAGTACATGATAACAATATTTATTTCCATAAAAGTGAAGAAAAATATTATTTATTTTGGTACAGAAAGAGTGTCTAGCAATACCACATAGTTTTAGCTGCTGTCATGCTTAGTTGCATGTATTAGCTGTATGGGGATATTCCATACCATATGGCATTTTGCTTGGGGAAAGAAGGAGGAAGTGGGGGACGTTTGGAGCGACGGTGTTTGTCTTCCCAAGAAGCCGCTGCACATGATGGGGCCCCGCTCTCCTGGGGATGGCTTTACACCTGCCTGCCCATGGGAAGTGGTGACTTAATTCCTTGTTTTGCTTTGCTCATGTGTGCACCGTTTACTTCAGCTGTTAAAGTGTCAAAATTCATGAGTTGTTTCACTTTTACTCTTCAGATTCTCTTCCCATCCTGCGGGTGGTGGAGTGAGTGAGCAGCTGCTGGGCCTTAGTTGCCATCTGGGGTTAAATCACAACATCTCATCTAGGTGTATTAGGGGGCAAAACCAATATACTGGTCAAATGGCTGTTAGCACTATTATATATTAAAATAATTTTCTAGTTGTGTAACTGCTCAATCTGCTTAAACCATGTTTCTTGGTGTGTCTTCATTTTGTGTTCTAAACCCTTCTTTAGCTGTTTACACAATCAAGTATTGTACTATTTACATTTGACCCTGCCTTTATACAATGTTTTAAAACTCATCCACACCATGGTATGAAACTAGCATTAAAAGAAATCAACCTGTAATAATTTCAACCTTATTCAGTTCAAATAATTAATAAAATAAAAGCCAACCAACCAAAAAATTATCCCATGTCACTTAAAGTATATGGCTTATCTAAACCTTACTTTCAAAGTCAGTTTGATCTGTATTCATTTGGCTTGAGGTCAGCGTTACAATTTTTTTGTTGTTTTCTTGTCTTCTCCTTTCCTTAGTGAAAAGGTCTGAACTGTCCAGAGCATTGAGATGTGTTTGTCCCATCCCACTGACACTGTTTATGAGTAACCATTCAGCAGTTTTGGTGGGGGTGTGTGTGTTTCTTTTGATCCTGAAAGCTTGGTAACAAATATCGACAGGTTGCCTGGCAAAGACCTCAGGTGGACTTGTTAAGTGTTAGAATATGCATCTGCACCCTGATTTGGAAAAGGACCCACAACTTCTGGTGCCCAGCCATACACTGTGTTATTAAGGTACTTGGGCAGAAGCACTCAGTTGAAAAAACAGACATTCCTTCCCCTTGTACCCTCCTTAACAAAGCCAAGCAGTATCATGAAAAGAAAGAGCAGTAATATCTCAAACCCTCCATCAGCTTTATATAAAGACACAAGGCATTTAGCTTCCATCACTGAAGCACAGCAATGAGATGAGAAGATGCTGACTGTGTAACGGCTGCTCGACCCATTGCTCAGTTATTGCTGGTTCTGAAGTGCAACAGTACCAGCTGTTTAGCAAGAAGTAAACAGTTTTGTAGACACTTCCTAGGGGATTTGAAAAGGTAAAAAAATGCTTACCTTATGTATGTTTACATCTTTTAATTATGGCCAAATCTTAAGCAGAAGTTGTGAATAGTTCTGCTTTTCTTGAATATCTTGAGACTTCAGCATTAATGAAGCCTTATAACTACAGATAAGTTTCAAAGCTCATGTTGCTAACATATTAGCTAGATGGAAAAAAGCCTCCAAACAATTTGCAGTCATCCATTGATTGCTTTATTATATTTTTCTTCTTGAAATTACAAGAACAGCAGGTGTAATGATTTGGTTCTTCTTATGCTGTGTTCTTTGTGGAAGAGAAAGACTTGTTTATGAACCTCTCTTGATCAGTCCCAATAGGAATAGATTTTGACAGTTTTCAGGCTTTTCTGTACCAAAATAATTATTAGAAGCAAAGCTCAGAAATAAGAAAAAATATGGTGGGACAGTATCTGTTACCAGTGTTGGTCTGTATTAAGTTCCAAGGTGGAAGTTATCATTCTCTTCAAAATGTCAAGGCCTAGCTTTTAGATTTTATTATTTTTTTTTTTAATCTGGGGGAATATGTGAAAGAATGCAGCTGCCAAATACAAAGTGGAGAACATTGAGAAATCCAGCCACTGAGAGAGCTGTATCAGGTCCACAAGTCCTGGAGAAATGCAGTCATAAGTGTTGCCTTGATTTCAAATACAGTTGTCTTTCAAGCAGTACCACGTGTAAGAAAACTCAGTGTACTTCTTGCACTTCTTGTTTTGTTTGAAGTGTACTATGTATTAACTGGCTGCTAGTAAGTTCTGTGGCATGTGGAACATACCAGATGTAGAGTAAACTTGGAAAATAAACCTCCCAACTCCGTAACTTAGTGTGATGAAGGTCCATTTCACAAGTCAGTAGGACACCTGAGACATAACACACCTCTTGAACATAGCTGAGGTCTGCAGAGTTGGCATAAAACAATTGAGCAGGTCAAAGTGTTGAAATATGTTACAGTGCAGGACCTTGTTAATTTAGGCTAGCTGTTCTCTGAGAGGTGCTGGCCTGAATAGCAGTTACTGTAAAGAAAATTGCTGGTATAGAAGTGTTCTTCTGTGACTAAGCCCAGACATCTTAAATGAATGCACTAAAAGGACTTTTGCTGCTCTGTATCTGACCTTTCCATTCCTCCTTCAAATGATGCAGGTAAACTTCAGCAAGCACTGTAGTTATGCTCTTAAGCAATGCTAGACAGAAGAACTGTTACAGAACAGATAAAACCATTTCTTCAGAAAATATTAAACCACCTGGCAAAGAGAACCCTGGTGAATGACTTCACATTGAGTCACACAATGTTCTAGACTTCCAAAACTGCTCTGGATGATATCATTAAATATAAAATGAGCACATGTGTGTGCACACACACATATATAGGAAGAGAGAATTGCTTAAAGGTTGTAAGAGAACCATGAGCCTCAATCGTTCCATCATTAGAAGTCAACAGGTCCAGGAGCCCTCTAAGTCCTTCAGTAAAAATTTATTTTGGAACATTGGCTTTCAGTGCCCAAAATACCAAGCAGTTTTAAGTAAACTGACTGCTAGTAGCATCTGTTTTCCACCTTTTACTGTTTGCTGTGCACAGAATGAGACTGAGGTTTTGTCTTCTGAGGAGCTTGGTGTGAATCTCTTGACATTGTCTTTAGCGTACATGTTACTTTTCTAAAAGTGCCTTTAGAGAACACTGGATATACCTGTGTGGCTGCTAGAAAATAACATGTGAAGTGTTTTGTGATGTAGCAGAATCTACCTCTTTTCGGTGAGTCTTGTCAAACCCATGATTACAGCTTAAGGAAATCAACAATCGCATTTACTCATGGAAAGACAAAAGTACAGAGCATTGTGAAAAGCAGCCTGTGTGTTTGAAGTGGTTGAGGGCATGAGCTTACAGTAACAACTGCCACCTGATGATCTCCTGGGTAGTACTGTCTCCCTCTGGCACAGATCAGTAGGTGCATTTCTAGCCCAGTAAGTCACCAGCCTTGCAGGGCAGGAACACAACACCTGGCTGTCCCCTTGCTTCTCTGAGGACATCTTCTCTGGGGCAATCTCACAGGCCATAAAGTAGAATGAGCTCATTCTGCAGGAGCTTCCACAACTCTCCCAAAACACTGGTGCTTTTGGCTTGTGAAGCTTGAGTCACCTTTGCCTCTATGTGAGGAAGAAGTGCTGTCCAAAGACACATTATTAATTCTGAGTTAAGGTGACATTCTGTACAGCTTTTTGAGGGCGGTGTCTACTGCAGGTAACTTTCTTCACTTGAGAGGACCATTAGTCCATTTGCTGGTGAACTTTATTTTTCCCTTTCAGTTCAGACATTTGTGTCAACCACAGCCCTATCCTTCAGCATCCAATTATTTATAAACGTCTTTCTCACCCATGTTGTCAGCTATAAAAGAACAAAATGCATTAGGGACATGCTGTTCCTTTGCATTACCTCTGACTGTTTGAATAGAGAGGTACTCTGGAGAATAGTTAAAAAAAGCCCCTGTATATCTCTACTTGGCTATCCAGTGCCAAATATTTTGCGTCTTGGATATAGGAGGGGTAGAGTGTAGATTTATGCTGAGAAACCCCTCAGCTAAATGGTGCTACTTCAGAAACTGTCTCAATATTAAACTCTTAATAATGTGAGTTATTCACTTTGAAAATGCAGATCTAATTTTGATGCAGATTTACAGTTCATTGACCTTTTGCCCTGGATTCAGTCTGCATCTGAAGAGGCGGCTTTTGTTCCAAAAGGATGGGAAAACCGGACCAACACAGTTGGTTTCATAGCATGAAAGAGTGGAGCAGGAATTGCAAAGATCTGGGCCACCTGGACTCCAGCACACAGAATTCACAGACAGCGCAGCCAGGTGTGACCCTGTGTATAGATATTATTAAACCGCATTTAAATAAGAATTCAAAGGAACAGCAGCTAGTTAAGAGACTCTGGATCAGTAGGGTCACTTATGTCCACTACTGAAATGGGCAGAATAGTTTTGAAGCAATATAGGTATTAAAAATCAATCTATTCAACATCTGTTTGTAAGCCTAGGAGAAACTGCTCACAGCCAGTTTGCATATAGAACTGTAGCCTGTTGGATTTAATTAAAATTCATTTGTTTATATTTGGAGGAGTGAGGTCTGATTCCTGTCTTGTTATATGCATGTTTTCATCAAATAGTGATATAGTTACAGGTGGTATACCTGTCAGTGCTGCAAAAAACCCCAGTGTAATTGAATGTGGAATTGGACATGAGGTCTCTGATGTTAGCCTGGTCTTTGGTGTTACCTTTGCTCTTAGGTCAGCCATTTTGCCACAGGGACAGTGAGAGAGGCTTTCAGGGACAGTGAGGGAGGCTTTCCTCTTCCTTTGTCACAGATTTGGAAGGCTGTCTGAGGGCACTGTGAACTTGAATGTTGTCAGTGGTAATTGTTCTCCTGCAGTTATCTTGTTCATTATGAAATGCAATTTATCAAGCCATTGTGCTAGCCGGAAAACCAAGAAATCTCTTAGAAAAGGAGAGAGAAAATGAGGCTTTAGCTTTTTCTGTGTGTTCTTTTCCAAAGTTAATCAAATTTCTTCTGAGCCCCCAGGACGGGTGTTAATGTGATGGCTAGGGTGTTTTCTGGAGGGACACACAAACTCAAGTCTCTGTTTTGGAAGAGCCTAAAGAAGTTCTCCCAGGTGAGTACCCTTCTTCCTGGACTGTTGGCTGTTGTGGGTTTCTCTTTCTCTTGCTTCCAAGATTGCTTTTCTGAAATCCATGCATTCCAAAGAGTCCTGCCTGATGGATTGCTACTTCCTCTTTGTCGCAAAGACAAATCTTTCTTAAACAGTTCCTTAATTATATTGTGAAAAAACAAGCTTTCAGAAAAGGTGGTTATATTACATTTCAGAATAAACCCACTCACATGTGTTTAATGGTTAGGGCTGTGTTAATGTTCAAAGCAGTGCTGTGACTCGTGGAAGAAGTCAGTAACTGCCATGTCAAACACCTTGCCATGGCCTTGTTTCAGGCTGCTTCGTTTTGCCTCAAATTGCAATGTCAGGGAGACCAGGACAGCAAGACAAAAGAGTTAAGATTTCTTACATTCTCATGGACATGGCATGCTTGTCTGCAGCCGCTGGACAGCGCTCCCTCCACGTGGAGCTCTGAATGGCAGTCACAGTGTGCTGGTGGAAACCTGGGAGATCTTTGGCTACCTTTGTTCTAAAGGATTGTGTAGACATCAAAAAGTTCAGCTGGAGTACTATGACGCTGGGGTGGCTGGTTAGGGAACTATGATGGTGTGGTGGCTGGTTAGAGAAGAGATGGGTGAAGTGAAGATCTGAGATGGGCTGAGCAGGTGAGACATCATTGTTCAAGTGGGCAAAAAGTGATCAATCTAGCCCAAGTTGGGGTTGTTGTGGATGGGTCAGCTGTTATGGCTGGAGGAGGTCAGGGCAGAGACATGCCAAGGGGAGTGGGGCTTAAGGGGCATGTGAGTGGAGAGATGTTTTGGCAGGAAATAAAAGGTCTTGTCTTGGTGGCACAGGATGTCTTTGACACTTGGGGGTGTTGAGGAGATGTGATGTCCGAATCTGGTGATTTCTGTCCAGATCTTAGAGCTGCACAACAAACATGTACCTTACCGCTCAGTGCTGCTGCAACAGGAATTGCCTGGATGGTGTTCTGTGCGCAAAGTTTTAGTAATGTACCCACTGCTGCCTGAAGTCACTTGTCTCTGTTTTATTAACAAGCCCATCACAACAGCAGAGGACTCCTTCTACATCTTATAATTAAACATTTGAAAGCGAGAGAGAAGTATCTAATGTTTGTCTAGACAAATTGAAGATCACTAACCACCTGTTTTCTGAAGAAAGCTTTGACAAAAGAGAGGCAAAGGTATTCTCCCCAAAACCAAAATTACAACAAAATAACACCAAAGCAAAAACAAGTAACCACTAAGAATCAAAATTGTTCTAATACGGAGATACTACTGGTATAACTGGTTTTGGTACAACTTCTGTGATAACTTTGTTGAATGGCAGCATGCACTCCTGTATTGCCACCCCAATTAGAATATTGCCAGGAGAGGATTCACATGGTATGTTAGCTCTGTGAGTCTGGCATATGGGCATCATTTAACCTGAATGGTAGTTTTTTCTTCCAAATGTGACTTCATATAAATGCTGTCATTTTATTTAGTGCAACAGTTTCTTTGATACATTCTGGCATTTTTTTCATTTCAGTGTGACAGAGCTTTTACTACTCTAGTCCTTCAGGTGAGCTTGGACTGAGCAACAGAACTGGGGTTTTTTTTCTCCATCATTAGTGGGTTAAAAACTATGGGTTTGATAGATGTTATTTAAGGCTCACACTCAAGACAAGAGCTGTGCAAATCTTAAAGATAATATATTTAAAATGTCATCATTTTAAGTGAGATTCTGTGCATCCTGGTGTTAGAGATACTAGTCTTTTTCTTTCAGGTTTATGACAGTGAAACATAAAATTATCAATAACAGAAAAACTAGTGGGACTGATGAGTATTACAGTCAACCAGAATGGCTGTCTGTTTGCAGATACACATTAAATAGAACAGCTGATGCACATACAGATCTCTTCTGGCCCTCTGGCATTTTAGTGGCTTAGAGACTATAACCATACAGTTCAAAGAGTTCAGTAATGAACTATCTTCAAAGAAGGGAATCTTTTTCATGGGTTCCAGTGCATTTATACAAGAGGCCATTTTTAGATGAAGGATTTTTTTGCCCCTTTGGAGCTATAAGACATCTGTGACCTCACCTTAGATTTGAAAAATCTGCTGTGCTGGAAGTAACTCCTGTAAGGCCATCCTTTCATGTTTGCTTTATTGTTATTTTTCATTTGGTTGCAACTATCTGCAGATCTGTAGATGGTTTAAAACTGGAAAGGGCTCTGTATTTCTGTAGCTCACATGTAAAATCTTGTCAGAGAATACTGTTTTCCTGCATGGTTGATGCAGATGGTTGCCCATCAAAGGATGACCCTTAATCACCTGAATTTTTTGTGTATCACTTCCGATCATTGAAGAAATAGAAGCATTTTATTTCAAGATCTAATGAATGATCTTAAAATACAAAACAGTGTTCAATGATACAACAGTAAAAACTTGGTATCATCTTGCACTTCCAGCCCCAGTGCAGAAATGTGAAATGCATACATGTAGCCCAGTAGTCCAAATTCAGAAGTCACCAATCCGTATGTTAGAATGCAAATCTTGCATCTGGAAGGACTCCACTGACATCAGTGAGATGAAGATCTGGCTTTTTTTAGATAGGCAATGGGCAAAAGGCTATTCAAATTTTCTGAAAATTTTCTCATGTTTTATTTTTAATTTGATAGAAATAAGTGACTGGGCCTTGATACATTCTCTTGTGTTTAGGGGGCTAAAAGGGATCAAAACAGCTCCTGCACAGCCCTTGACTATTTTAGCTGCAGTTGGGCTGGCCAGTGCTGCTCTTCCAAATGGCTTGTTCCTAATTCTTCCCTGATAACTGTTCAACATTTCTTGATTGCTGAAGGAGGTAGTGGCAGGCATCGGATCAACATACAAGATTTGCTTCACTTGGAGATGTCAGCAGTGCTCCTTGCCACCACGCCCTTTGGTTCATCTGCCACTCTCCCTGTCACAGGATTTTTATTTTTCACCTGTTCTTTCAGCACAGGATCACTGAAGAAGTGATCACATAGGAAGAGGATAGTGTGCCTTTTGTGAAAAAATGGGAGATTCTTTTGTATGTTTGTACATATACTTCCTGTATTCTTATCTGCAGGTTGAGTGAGCCATCTGCTGGCATCTTTCCTCCAGTTTTGGTTGGTTTTATTCCCAAAATAATTTTTTTTTATTTTATTCCCCCCCTCCTTGCCCTTTTGAACAGTTGCAGAGGTATTGCCGTTACTGAAAATGGGATCAAAACAGGATACATTTAAATGTATGGATTTCTTGGTACTTTTTGATCACAGTTCACAGCCTGCTTCTACCAGCTGTTAAGTATCTTCAATCATTCCTCCTAATTCTCAAGCTGAGCTGTTCTTTGTCTGCTCCAAGTATTATCTAAACTGATTAGCATCTAACACTGTAGGTATATCTTCTTTTGTACTACCAGCATGCATGCCATGGACAGGAAAAAATCATGGCATAAATGTGTGACACAAAAAAGTACCTTCATGCTGCCTATCACAGGATTAAGTGTAAAACAGGGAAGAGCTTTCTGTGCATCTTCTCTAATTGCCTTCCAAACTTTAACTGCTTGCCTGCTCAAAAATTCACTTGGCAACTGACTTGTATGCTAATGGGAAATTAGTGAGAATTGGATTTTCTGTTTATTTGAAAATTTTGCTTCAACAAGAGAAATATGTCAAGGACAAAATTCTGGAAAAATGTTTCATGTAAATCAGAACTTACTATAGTCAATTTGAGATTGTGGTTACATTTTGATAAAAATCGTCACCTGACTTACTGCTTCTTCAAAAGGCTTTATTTCTAATACATTAATATCTTCCATTAGCTGGGAGGATCCAGCTGAAAAATTTCTCACTGTCTGGTATTGCTAACTTCACTTCACTCCTGCTGCAGTGCGGAGGTCCAAAGGCATGTTACCATAGAGATACCTACAGTAGTTTTAAACCAACTTTAGGTTACTGGAGCTCGAGTGCTAATGATTACCGCAACATCAGCTGTGGAATGCACACACTGTCAGGCTATATGATATATGCTTAAGCAGCTGACTGCACTGACTACACCTAACTGCAGCCCAGTGATGTTCCTTTTTGAGGCTGGAATCATAGGGCTGAGACCTTACAGCTCTTCTGAGACACAGCCACTCTTGTACTAGGGCACCTGACCAGGTGCATAAGCAGCTCAGTTGTGCCACTATTGTAAGGGAGAAGTAGGTGGGCTTTAACAACTAGGTCAGATCTACAAAGGCTCAGTGTCTCCCCAAGTGGGATTGCAGTGCTTGCTGCTCTTCCTCCTTGTTTGGTAACTGACATGGTTTTTTTCACTTTTTGTGATGATGTATTTCACATCTTGGGTAGAGGCTGCACTGTTAGATCAATATTCAGGGTGAAAAATAAAATGAGTGATTATTTACTTGTCTCACCATCAGCCGTAACATCTTCTACGTAGTTGCAGATTTGGCTCTACTGTGTGTTTAATGCTTGAAGATGTGTTCAGTGAGCACGTACGGAAATGGAAGTTTATTCCCTTTTGAAGAAAAAGGTGAAGTGGAGCACTGAGGTGAAGAACTTAGCAATCGATCTTTAAATAAATATGGTTTCTGATTTGGCTTGCTTCTGATCCCAAATCAGTCAATACAAACCAGGCAAGGTGGATGAGTCGGCTGTTGCTGGTTCTGTTGTCATTATGTTTCTTTTCCTGGAGAACCTAGTCATATGAGGAAGCACATGAATGAAATGAAATGCTTTCCTGATATTGCTGGCAGCCATAGAAAGGTAAAGTGTATGACAGTGGGTTGTGTATGTTCTACTGTACATATAAATTCATGAAGACTACTGTGCTGCTTCCTGCTGTGCACATTTCAGTGAGAAGTAATAATCTCAGGCAGAAACACCTGCAAGTCTACCTGTCAGGAGCAACATAGACAATCATTAAACCAAGCCACCTTAAATAAGATGGGCACTCTTGCAGCTGTTTAATTTTCTCAGAATCAGTCTGTAAAAGTAGTAGTAAAGCATGCTTATGAATCCTTTCGAAGTAGAGTGTCTTTATTCTATTTGTACAGGCACAGCCTCTTCACTAGTCTTCCAAGGATAATAGAATAATTTGTGGTGGGTACCAGTGAAATTTCTGTGTTCACAGTATAATCTAGTTACTTGAACCTGTGTAAACACTGTGCAAACCTGTGTCTAAACCTGTGTAAAGTGCTTTACTACTACTTTACAGACTGATTCTGAGGCCTCCCCAGAGACCACTGGCTGCAGAGACAGTTTCTGCTTTGGGATGAGGATTCCTGCAACACCGCAGAGGATGTCTCAGTGTGACCAAGTGGGAGCAAACTCCCTTGGCTGGAGGGGTAGTTTCCAACCCACAGATGAAGATCCCACTCCCAAGAAAAATGGGAACTGTGCCTAGACTTGCTTTTAGTTTGCATTTGTAAACCTCCAAATATATATTTCTTAGCTTATTCATGGTAGGTGTTTTGAGGCAATCATATTTTGAATGTGGTAACAGTGACTGAGTAGTTTAAAAATACCTCTGAATACATCATGACATCATGATTGAAATTAAAATACAAGATTAGAGAATGACCTCTTTTAATTTTTATTTTTAATGGCAAAGTATATTTTTGGGGCTGTTTTAATGAAGTGAAATATAAAAAACCCAAACAGTTAATGCACATGTATTTCATTGGAACTAATATGGGACAAACTGTATTTGCAAATATATGTGTGACTCTGCTGTAATCTGCAAGAGGAATTGAAACTCAAGAAACTTCTAAAACGTGAAATACGAAGCACAAGCCAGCACTTCAGACTTTTATGGGGAAATGGCATTTTCTCAGCATTTTGTTTGTATTCAGTACACATTTTTTAAAAAAATTGATGCTGAAATGGGTCAGTAGTGCATGGTTCTATAAACTCCCCACAGTTCTCATCGCTAGAGAAATGACTTCTCACCTTCTTTCTCATCTTACTGCTAATTTTTATGGGGGCTCTTTTCCTGAGACCTCCACTTGTCTTTTAGAGTACACAAGGCAAATCCCAATCTCAGAACAGATCTCTCTGCATGGTAAGTCCACCATGCTGACTGTAAAATTGCCTTTAAGTCTATCAGACTGTTGTCTCTGACCTGCTGCAGATTCATACCTACTGCAGTGGTGTGTCAAGGCCACTTGTTTTTTAGAGTACACGAGGCAAATTCCCATTTCAGGACAGATCTCTCTGCATGGTAAGTCCACCATGCTGACTGTAAAATTGCCTTTAAGACTATCAGAGCTGTTGTCTCAGACCTACTGTGGATTCAGGGTATGTTGATTCACACCAGCTTTGAAAATATGAGTCTATCTACCTAGAGGACTTAAAAATGGCTTTGCTTTATTTTTAATGAAGGTTTTCTGAATAATCTGTATCTTTTACATGGCAGTCTCTATGAAAAACATAATGACTGCAAATTACAGAATGTGTCAGAATGTGCTGTGCTTCTCAGCTATATATAAAAAAGGAGGTAGTGTTCCATGGTGCACATAGCATGAGTTCCCAGCAACAGTACAAAAATAAGTAAAAGAGCGATTTTGGGAGGATTAATAAGTAAAAAATTACTTCTGTGTATTTTGGAAATGTCTAAGGCCTTCAGCAGGGAATGGATGTGGTAGGTGTCCCATGTGCTTACACTGGTCTGGTATATATTATCCTATGTTGACCATTCTCAGAGATACGATGTTAGTTTGCTGGCTTGATATGACCCTGTGTGGCTGTTATGTCTTTGCAATCCTGACCTTCATTGAAGCCTGACTTAGCAAAATATTTAAGGGCACAAGTAGAACCATCCCGCTTGACTGGAAAAACCAGAGCACCGGTTTGACTTAACATTTTCGCAGGGTCATTGCACTCAGAAGAAGTCTAAAATAGCCTTGGGGTGGTTGTGACCTGTGTCTGGCAGCAAAATTTGGAGCAGTTGGTTAGTTCCATGCCATTGAGGTCTAAAAGGGAAAAGTGGGATTTCTCCAAGAATGGCTTATGTGAAAATGCATTGTTTTAGTAATTTTACATGGATCTGAAGACTTGAGGTATAAATTCTGTAGGGAGTATCAATAATATATTTGCAGTGCCCTAACTGAAAGGATATGGGCTGCTCTTGTGTCAGTCAGTGTGAGGATCTGGCAACCTGTGTTACCACTTCATCCCAGGGTTTCTGCAGATGGGACCAGTGAGCAAGTCAGAGGGTTCTATGCGTGCCCTGAAATGAAGTTTTAATGTTTCTAACCTGTAACAATTACAGGCATTTTATTACAGAGGAGGAGGCCTCCCAGCCCAAAGTTTCTTATTTGCTTTTGGGAAAGCATTTTATCTTTAACAGTAACTTGCTGTGTGAAGTAAAATGTAGTTTCTGGACTCTTGGGTCAGAGAGTGGGCCCTTGCAATTGTCGGAAGCCAACCTCCTGTATCTCCTTCGGTTTCATCAAAGCCTTGGAAAAGTTTATGTCTGGTCGTCTCTGATTTTCCGATGGGAGTCCTAAGCTGTCATCTCTGCTTTTTCTGTTGTATTCAGCTAAGAAGCTTCTAACAGACAGCAACACAGCTCTTTGTATTGTTTGAATTTCACCTCATTTCTATGACTCCTGCCATCAAGGTTCTCTGCTACCCTACCTACCTTGAAGCTGCTTTTTTTCCTCCAGTTTTTTTAGTAGCTTTGCCTGTGGCATTCCAACAAATTTCAGCAGTCTTGAACAGGACAGATTTATTAAATTTCCTTTCTCTCGAAAATTACATTTATGATTTTATATGTTTTTATATTTTAATATATTTTTATAAATATTTAAATATGGTTTTATCTGCACTCACTTTAGAGTGACCCTGTACGTTTTATAAAATGATACTGAAATATAACTCAATGTTTTTGTTCTTCCATAGAACACTGTCACAGAGTGACACATGAGCGCCTCATGAGCGGCCTGAATGCCCAGATTACTTTACCTGCTCTCTTGGCAGCTCATTTCCCCCAGTTTATGCCAATCAAATATTTCTTAACTTCTTTGAAAGCTGAATGGGACTCAGTAAGAAACTTGTAGAAGTTACTCTTTCCTTCTTGTGACATGCACTTGTAATAAGTACAATATTAACAGGAAATACAACATAGTTCCCTGCAGAGGCCATCCAAAGACAGCTGTAAAATAAAGAGATATATGAGAGAGATATATATAACAGAAAACTCAGCAATATATTTTTCTGTTGTAATCTTGTGGACTGTAGTGTAACAGTGTGAATAATTTACGCATAAGCAGTTATTTATTGGAGTTGTACATGATAGAGTCTAATCCACTGAAGACATCATGTCTTATAAAATCTGTGTTGGTGAAAATGTTTGTGAATTGAAACTAAAATATTTTATGGCTTTCAGAGATTGGATTTCTTAGTAAGGATGGTCGGAAAGTGTCAGGATTTTAATGTCCATGTGATCTCTTGGACAGGAGATTAATACTCTTCCACCGTTCATAATATGTATATATTTCCTGTTGCTTAATATGGGCTTAATGTGGTGACGTCCTGAATATTTGGGCTATGCTTCCTTTAACTGTACCAAAAGCCCTTTTTGTCTCCACAAGTATTGCTCATAAAATGGAATTAAACAACTGCTGAGCTGAGTTCAGCTTCTGCAATACAAGGTGCATTGAAACTAGGCAATTGCAGCTCTTCTTTGGGGAGAGAAAGTTTGGCAGCTAACACTGCACACAGCAGGCAGAACTTCCGCTTTTAATTCTTAAGGGTGGAGGTTCATGCTGTGCATCTGCAGAAGCCATGGAGAAGATTGATTGCCAAGACATTTGTGAGAGGGTTGTGCCTCACTGTCTGTGGAGAATGTAACAGTGCAATTTTTTTATCTTCTCAGTAATGTGTTGGTAGTAAGTTGCGTAATACATCCTAATAATGGCCAGTCCTAATGGTGGACAAAAATGGCTACATTGTGTTCAAAGAGATGTCAGTACACAAAAACTGGAGTAGCAGTAAGAGGTCTCTGTAGAACATTTGCATGACTCTTGTAATGCTGGATCTGAACTGTGGCACTTAATTTGATGGTGCTTCTCCTTGGTGAGACTGGAACAAAATGTCCAAAAAAATACTTTTTCCAGAAAGCTTTTAATTTCAAACACACACTGTGTAAGTAGTGATGAGTAATACCAAAATTATTATTGCTTATTGCATAAGTAATAATTTGCACTGGTGCAGCAGACCAGGTGAAGGTCTATGGTACGCCTTCTTTCCATGCTTTGGCAGAGCTTGTTCGGATTGCAAAAGTTAAATCCTAAAATCAGATGCTGATCCTACATGCATTTACTTGAATGGAATAATGGCAGTGAGTTTTTCATGACTGCATTCAAGTTTGTAAGACTGAGTAACTGAGCTTCTTCAGAGCATTTCTCACTTCTGCGAGGTATGGATTCTTCAGGTACATCTAACACCTGCTGCTCTGTTCCTCTGAGTCAGAGCTTCCCCTTTCTCCACCACTTCATGTATGTCACTTATACCTACCTTGTATAAATACTCCTTCTGCTCTTCCTTACTCTTCATCTGTATTTGGGTAGGGCTTATAGGATCAGTCAGCCTGTAAGCCCTATTAGAAAAGTGAGAGGTGATCTTTGGCTTTGAGAATTGTAAAGTAAGTGAGACAAGCTTTGTAAACACTTCAGTCTTGAATGACAAAATACAGAGGGTGGAAATGCTGGGTTTGGGTAACATCTATGCGGCTTAGTTTGATGACTCACAAGTGGGCAAGGCACTGTGCATATCCCAGAAGGTGATATCCAGATATCAGTCTTGGAGTATTTGAGACATGACTGCTGCCGTCTGGATTAGCTGCAGTGGCTTTGTCAAAACCAAAATAGAAACTTGAACTGAATTAAATGTGATCATGAATTATTCAGTCAGCATGAGAGCCTTGGAGCTGTTTATTTTGATGAGAATTTGGCTTTGATTTTCGTTGTCTGCACAATTTTTAGTGTGAGACATGGCACAGACTTTCATGTTGATAATTTGTAGTTTCACAATAACAGACAGTGTTAAGCTGGAGGCTTTGTTACAGGAGACAGCATCACTCGTGATACTCGAGATGGTAGGGTCTGCTCTGGGAATCATTCTATTTGTGGGTTTCTAACTAAAGGATCAATGGCAAAAGAGTTAATTTTGACATATAGTTAAATGCTATTTTTGGATTTTAAAATCAATGTTAGACTGTAATGAGTAAAGTGTCCATAGGTGTCTGTTATCCTGAAAACTTGGGAATATTTAATTTTTGTTTTATTGGTGTTTGTACTGCGTATTTGCAGTTTGGAGTGTTGTTAGGTTTTGTATTTTTGTGGGGGTTTGGGGATTTTTTCAATAGAGTTCCTAGGCATAATTCTAAGACATATCTTGTGGATGCTAAAGTTTTAATCAAACACCAAACTGGTTGTTTTCAGCTGCCTGTTCCCAGACTCAACAGTCAAGACAGAAGTGCTGCAAAACAAACACTGTCTGACAGTGTAAAGGAACAGGGAGGAGAGAACATTATGTTTTCAAAGGACATATACCTGTCCTTTATGTACAATACCATGTTCTTTACTGGAGTTTATTTTGGTATTTTTATAAAATGTAGATCAAAGTTCAATGCTGAGTTTTTTTCTAACTGCAAGACAATTCAGAAAACTTCAATAAATGACTCACTCTCATCAGAACATGCTTGTTCTTGGTTTTGTTGGGGTTTTTTGACTTTTTTTCTTCTTTTTTCCAGCAAGAGGAATATAGTGTTTTATAGAGGTTTTAGTCTGAGATAGTATGTAGGTGGCTTTCAGGAGCTGGCAAAAGAAGATAGGAACAGACCTCTTTGAACCAGGAAAAAATTCCTTCCAGCAATGCCCACCAAGAGAAAAAGTAAGAGGAGGTAATACAAAGCCAAAGCTCTAATCGTGATGTTCATCATGCATCTCTGAAAAAGCAGCCTGGTAACCACTGTAGCCTGGGATTGATGTTGAAAGCTAGCAGTATCTACTGTGATGGAGAAATGGTAGAACAAAACCACAGGTGTTGGTTTGGCACGGCCTGGTTTTTGGTAGCAGGGGGGCCACAGAGGTGGCTTCTGTGAGAAGCTGCTGGAAGCTTCCACCATGTCCAGCAGAGCCAATCTCTGATAGCTCTGAAGATGGACATGCTGCTGGCCAGAGCTGGGCCAATGAGAGATGTTGGTAACGCCTCTGTGATAACACGTTTAAGAAGAAATCAGAACAAAAGTAGTGGCATAGTTTTGATTCCAGCCAGAGAAGAGGAGGAGTTGAGAACATGTGTGGGAAACGACATGGCGGCACCAAGGTCAGTGGAGAAGGAGGGGGAGGAGGTGCTCCAGGAGCTGGAGCCGAGATTCCTCTGCGGGCCATGGTGATGACCATGGTGAAGCAGCTGTG
>VXBT01012129.1:12315-30432 GCA_013400235.1 Oriolus oriolus | reverse complement strand
GGGGAATGCAGAGATCCACCCGCAGCCCGTGGGGGAGGTGCCCACGCCGGAGCGAGTGGATGCCTGGAGGAGGCTGTGATCCAGTGGGAGACCCGGTGGAGAGAGGGCTCTTGCTCCCAGCCTGTCCTTGGAGTACCGCACCCTGTGGAAGAGTGACCCATGTCGTAGCAGTTTTGGGAGGAGTATTGCCTGTGGGAGGGACTCAGGTTGGAGCAGTTTTGGCAGGACTGCTGCTTGTGAGATTGGACCCACACTGGAGAGGTTCATGGAGAACTGTCTCCTGTGGGAGGGACCCCATGGCATTGCAGGGGAAGGTCTCTTCTCCTTGAGCAGTGGAAGAAAACCTCAGGTGACAAACTGACCAAAACCCCATCCTGTCTCCTTGTACTGTTGGTTGAATTGAGGGAGGGGGTGGGGATAAAAGGTGTTCTTTAAGGGCTTAGTTTTGCTTCTCATAATTCTCTTCTGATTTTGTTAGTAATAAACTCAGTATCTTTAAATTGAGACTATTTTTCCCTTGGAGTGTTTTGTCCCAGTCCTTATGCTGGCTCATGAACCCTTCATGAAATTTTCTCTCCTCTGTCCAGCTGTGGCAGGGGAGGTTGAGTGAAAGGCTTTTGTGGATGCCTGGTGTTTGGCCAGTGTCAAACCATGACACAACAGCACATACCTTGGGTCAAAATATTTTTTCCCTTCTAACCTTTGCAGTAGAGTCCATAGTTACCTACACGTGCACTTGCACACCAGGATTTCAGGTGCTGCTTCTGACTGTTTTCAGACTGTTGAGGGGCATAATCTTAGTGATTTTTTTTACTTTCAGTAAAACGCTATATAGTTTATGCTAAACAGTGGAAGCCAAGACAACTACATTTTTCTACTACTTAAAGAGTAGCATTAGGTTTATCTACTACTGGAAGAGTAGCATTAAATTAATTGACTATGCAGATAGCTCAGGTGTATGCAGGGGACTTCTGGATGATTTTTCCTAATCAGTGTTTTGAAGGCAAAGTAAATTTTACATTTTAAAATGATTGTTTGATTGCAGACTAGCAGTATGCTTCACAAGTTATGGGTATTTACCAAGGCCAAGAGGTGATGGAAGACTATCATGACTATTTAGCTAATATCTTCCTGCAGTATTATGTTCTAGCTGTTTCTGTTCATATTTCTATGATCATATTCGTTGAAATTTCCAGTATTGAAACTCGCTTATTGGAGTTTTTGTACCAATTTTAATAGCCATGCCCAAGAATTGATCTACTGTATTGAACCGTAAGTCTGTCTGCCTGTTATCTTGTCTTGGGCAAGTGTAAGGAGCCTTAGGCAACAGGGAGAAAAGAGGGCAGATGGAGAGGGATCGCTCCCTGGGCCTCTTTTAACTCATAACTGAAGGCAATGTGAGTTGAGGTTATGTTCCCACTGATGTGTTCTGCAGCAACAGAGGGGCTTACCTTTGGTAAGTTTTGTTCAACTGCTTTTTTAGCAATGCCCCTTCCAGTGGCCTGCTCTAAGTGCGAGCATCATATTTCTTGTACTGGGAATACTCTTGGTGAGTCATTCTTCATTCTGCTCTACACTACTCCTGATTTCAGAGATGTCTGAAATCAGTTCCTTAGGTAGCTCTCTTCCTGGAAGAAGCAGCCTAGTCTTTTTAGCTATCCAAAGATATCTTGACATTTCCTGATTATTCTTGTTGCTTTCTCTTTAATTTTTCTAGTTTTCATTAATTTATCTCAAGGAAAACAAAATATTATATACAACGCTGAAAGTGTTTGTTCACCATAAATTTACGTGGTAGTATGAAGTTATTTTGTTTGGATCTTTGTTCCTATACTCACACTTGCTTTTTTGACTACCTCAACATACAAAGATGAAAATAAGATTAATTTTCTTATCTTTCTGTATTTATAGTCTTGCATTTTGCTCTCTCCCAGACACCAGTGCATGTATTTTTGAAACAGGTCAGTCTCATTTGGTGTGTTTTTCCCTAAGGTTGATGTAAGGAGATCTGACTGGATTCCCCAATAATGTGTGTGACTCATGCTCCTGCATAGTTGAGAATGGACAGTAATGGCAGATGGATTTACAGAAAGAAGACTCACCATGCCAAGATCCATAAGTCTGGACATATTCTGTTCAGTTTGACAGATGTTTGGGAAAGTTTGTTTTCCCCTCACCTCTTCACGCTGCGAGGACATTAACATAACTTACCTGCCATGCATATTTAGTGAAGTGAAATTTGTGTGCTAACAAAATAAATATACTTTCAGAGAAACTTCTGTTGATAAAGTCAAAAGTATTCATAATAAACTTGGTGCATTCTGTAGTTGGTTTTCCTTCCAAAAATCTAAGAACACAGTAGCTTGGAAATTAAAGCACTTGTCCAGTAAATGGATTTTAACTCCTCTCTTGTCAGTACAGGCTGGAATGTGATTGCAGAGCAGCAGCCATGCTGACAAGGGATAGGCAAAGCCATGGCTGACCTGATCAAGCATTGCAATAGCACCACTTGGAGGGACTAGATGGCCTTCAGGAGTCCCTTCAAGCAAAAACTTTTGTGATTCTTTATTCACTGGAGTTTCACTGAACATCTCAAGCCATTAGCCAGACATGTCTTCTTATTCAGGTTCTGAATATCTGGGGGAAGGGGAGGAAGTTCCCCAGTGCTGTGAGTTTTGAGACACTGTACACCGTCAGTGAGAAAGGGATGATCTTAATTTACGTGCCCTGCTGCTTTGTGAGCAGAAAAGCATAAGCTGAGATGATCTATAAATGTCAAGGTAGGGGGTGTAAGGGACAGTGTCACTCTGTGCTTGCCCTGGTTTTGCGTTTTCCAGTTTTCCATATGCTTTTGGGCACTTCTGAAGACAGGATATTGGGCCAAGTTTGGTTGGTCTGACCGATTTTTTGATTGTTCCTCACAGGATTTTTAAAAATGTGAATGTGTTTAGAAATCTCCTTAGAGATTTTCTGGGATTTTTTAAGGAGCATCTTAATCAAATGTGTTCAACCAACTGTATCTTGGACACCAAATTTATTCTGTGCTGACATCAAGAACCAGAATTTTGGTAGTGGTCCTAGTGGTAGATCATGATCCTTGAATCGGCGTAAGAAAAATCTGCATGGTGAGAAACTGTGTGTATAAACTGCCAGGACAGCTTCCAGATGCTGCTGAAAGCCTTAATCTGCAAATTATGGGAATAAAAGGGATATGGACTACCTTCTATGGATTGAGGGTTTCTGAGCCTTTTGTAGCCTTGAAAGGTCTCAAAAGTAGCTGCTGCTGTGAGCAGAATTGAGGACTGCTCAACAGTGGTAGTTTGTATGCCAAATGTAGCGCCGTAACGGCTGAACTAGTGTCTTTTCTGCTTGTTTGTTCTATTGTCCTATTATGATAATGTATTCACAAGGAACCCGCTTCTAAACTGTGAACAGAATGTAAAAAGTCCTAAAATAATATTCTTTCTTCAGTTATCATTTTATATCAGATACACCTTTATCATATTAGAGCTCATAGGATTATTTTACAAGTGTCAGCTTCCTTGTTCAAGAAGTCATCTAAAATCTCTGTCGACTTGACACTGGTATTTCTTTCTCAATTTTTGTTTTCCTTAGGATGATCCATTAATTGTGACCTCTTGGTGCTAATTGCATTTTGTTTCCCTCTCTCTTCCCCGTGGTCATTCAGAGGTTTACCTGCATCCCCCGGGTTTGCTGTTCTTCCCTTACCACTGATTTTAAATTGAAACAGCAAGATTATATGATCACTACTGACTCTAGTTGCTTAAAAATGGATGACTTGTGTTCCAGACAGGAGAAAGGGAGTGAGAAATAGAGAAGAAACAGATCTGTGGTTTTGACTGATTATTTTTCTAATTTCTTATTTGCAACACAAGTCAGGAAACCATATAGAGAGGAATGAGAATGAAGGAAGAAAGAAATCTTAACATCTGTCCTTGAAGCTGATTCTGAGACAGATCTTTTCAGCTTTGCACAAAAACAGTTGCAGAAGCGGACTCTGAGAACCAAACACAAAAACCCCAAAACAAACTAAACATTCAATATGTTATCAACAGCGTAATTCCCAGAAATTCAACTTTAGGCCTTTTATCCTTACTTTGAAGTTTTTATGAAGACTTCTGCTTATCTCCAGAACTGCTGACCATCTTATCTCTACTAAGATATGGAGTCTTGGCACATGGCTCACAGTGAAGAACATGTGGAGTTTGCAGCCAGAGGCATCCCTGTGGCAGGTCCCCTGACGAACCCAGTCAGGCTGGTATTCAGAGCACAGGAGAAATGCAGGGACTGCAGTGGGCTGGTGGATCTGATATATGATGTTCTATGCCTAGCCATACTTGGTTTCAAATGCTTCACTCCCGAATGAGTGCTCTCCCACCAGGTGAAGGCAAGGTTGGTGGGGAAGGAGATGTGAAGGAAAGTTAGGGCTTAAGGTTCCTTTTCAGACACAGGTCACTGCAGAAAAAGAGCTTAAGGGTCATGGGTGAGAGTACGCAACAGGAATCAGATTTCATCACCCATGAGTGAAAGCAGTCATGGAAGGAAGGGCTCTTCTTCCTCTTGACTTTGTTCCACTCCCTTGTAAATTTCTAAATCTCTTGTGTGCAGTGACATAGCTTTAACTGGGGGCGTCGATATGGCCTCGTCCCAGTTCTTGGTTTTCAGAGGCAGAAGAACCAAATGTAGGTTTGTGAACTCTATCCTCGAGCCACATGCATGTACAAAGTACGGCAGAGCCTGCCAAATGTCCGTGTCTTGTGGATTTGGTGTCCAGTGTGTTGCCTGTGGCTGTAGTATTTTCATGCTGCACACCTCAGTGTGTGTTGTCACACATGTTGTTAGCAGGCCACTGCTTCCAAATGCATATTTTTTACATGTGTATCTGATGGGTCAGGTTTCTGTTCGGGGTGCTTGCAGAGACTTCAGTGGCTGCATCCACAGCAATGAAACTTACTTTTTCTAAGTGGTATGTGTGTTTGATCATTGTTCTCAGAAAATAAAATAGCATGACCTTGCATTAACTTCAGAGCTGAGCTATCCAACTATCTAATGCTCCTCTGGACTCCTTGGAAAAGTGGCAGCTGGCTAGCAAGAGGGGAGCAGCTTGTGGAGCAGAGTGAGTTGGCAGCCCTCTAGTGGGGGCGAGGAAAATGAAGGACATGAGCAGCTCAGGAAGCAGTTGTAAAAGTCAACTGGAAACCACAGCAAGGAGAATTTGACAGGAAAAAAAGTAACAACTACAAAACCCAAGGGAATTTGACAACAGAGGTGGCAGAGAGCAGTGCTTCCTGAAAGAGAGTTGTGACAGTAGCTGTACTGGTGGGTGGAGAGGACAAAGAGGCAGTCAGTCAAATGAGTGAGGTAGGGAAAGATGGTGTCTGAAGAAGCTGGGGAGGTCAGGCCAAAATCCATCTAGCTCAGGACCAGGTCTCCAGCAGTGTGAGTATGTACTGTAGGAGTGATTCATCCTACTTAGTCTCTCAGCCTTTGCCAACTTATCATTTAGGGGCTTTTTGACTCAGAGGTGAAAAGAGCTCTTCAGTTTTCTCCTGTAAATCTGCCCTTTCTTCATAAACACAAATTGCTAAACAGGTTAAGCGATGTTCTCTGTATCAGTCAAAGCTGGCAAAGAAAGATAGGGAGACTCCAAACAGGGAAAGAGTGGCCAAGTGTTAAACTATACAAAAATGCCAGTGGATTGGAGTTGAATGGACCAGAAGTGATAAAAAGGAAAAAGAGGAGAAAGATTGTGATATAGTTCTACTAAGGAAGACAAGACAAAGAAAACAAGAGGAAGAACAGAGGAGTGTAACTTTGCTGAACAGTGGGAGGGGAGCTGCGCAGCCTGGTCTGGTGTGCTGTAGCCGGCAGAGGAACAAGACACCAGCTCCAGGCCAAGGGTGTTGGAGAACAGCTCTTGGCCCTGTGTCTCATAAGGGAATTCATGCAAGACTAAGGCCAGTGTTGAAGTCACACATGTTTGTGGACTGCTGTTTGGCCAGGCAAAAAAAAAAAAGCAAAGAGACTTGAGGTTGAAAATAGTGGTGCAATCAAATACGGAAATGGCAATAGCCAAGGGACAGGCTGAGGTGTCAATCTTCACCAGCAGTGTGGATAGAGGAAACTGAGCTGGAGGGAGGTGCAAAAGAGCCCTGGCAAAGATGGGGAGATGTGGCCAGGGGGACACAAGGCTGTGGTGAAAGCTGGGTCAGAAAGAGATTCCTGTTAACCTGCTTGCAAAACCAAAGGGACAGGGGTCTGGAGACACTACAGAGCGGAACGAAGGGATGCACCAGTGAAAGGGAAAGGGAAAAGGGCAAGGAGCCCTCAAGGAAAAAGGGCATCCAAAGGGACTTTGGCATCTGTGTGTTGCTTCTCAACTGGCAGATCCATCCTGAGCATTTTCAGGAGGCTGAACTCACCAGCACCTTTGCTTCACTGCTTGGCTGGCTATAGCTGCTGTTGTTGCTCTGAAGCAGCACAGAATTACACAAGAAGATGTTGCTGTACTAATTAGTCAATACTAATTACAGTGGCGTGTTGGTAATTATTGATGATTCATAAACTGCAAGGGCTGTAAGTCTGCAGCCATAATGGGGTGAAGACTTTTGGACTGGGGATTTAGAAAGGTGAAAATTCAATGAAGTAGTAAGTGCATTTTGCTTAATGGCACTGCTACAATAGTAAGATAATTGATGATCACTGATTTACACAAAAGTATAAGAGCTAAGGAAGTGCCACTGACTTTGTCTAATTATTTGTTTCATAGCTGATTCCTGTGGAGATTGCGTAGGAGATTATAATGATACTGAAAATAATATTTGGAAGTTAAAAATGTTAAAACTTTTTTTTTCCACTGTTTTTAAGCTTTTATTATTTCTAGGTGGTTCTTTTTTTGCTTTCAAACCAGTATTTGTTCCTCTGCTCACTGAAATTGGGGATTTTCTCACTGGCCTCTTTGGAATCAGGCTTGTCTCTGCATGTTTTACCAGAAAAGTCTGTTATGAGCTACTACACTAATTGATTTAGGTTGCAGATCTATTAGCAGTCCTTCCTGGCAGCCAGTCAAATAATGAGAGCTTTATTTAAATTGGAAATCATCAGCAATGGGATATTCACTTAAGTGAGGAAATGAACAGAGGTATGGTCATGGTATCACTAATCCAAAATGTCCACATGGTCACATTCTTCTGGGAGTTCAGAAGATGTGGATTCAGTTCCTCCAGGCCAGTGAGAGATCCGCAGGAGATTTGTGAAGGCCAGAAACACGTCATTATTTTTGCTGCCTCCTTTAGCTGAGTTTTGAAAGAGAAAAGTGAGTCAGTCACTTATAGCCACAGCAATTTGGGCATATAAATCCAAGGGTCTGATTCAGGTTGTAAAACAAGACTCAGAACTTAAAGACCAGAAAGGAGGATGTCAGACTATTGCAGCGGGTGGATGGCGAGATGCCGCAACCTTTGGAAGCGTCTCCACAGGGAAGCTGCTCAGCAGGGCAGACAGGAACACACACACACTCACACACACTCTCACACACACAGGACAGCTGTATTCCAATAAAGAGGTCAGCAGCAAAGAGGCGCAGGAAGGGTCGTTCTTTGGGGTTCCACAGAGTAGGTTTATTGCAGCCACACACGTGAAGGGGTCAGGGACGAAGATGAGGATCAGGGGAGGGTTTAGGTTTATATACGGGGGCGGAGAGCATCAGAACCAATGGTGTGAGGGCACGGGGGCCGTGCACAGGCAGGGCTGGGGTACAGGGGCCAATAGGGAAATGGTGAGGGAGTGGCCGAGGGGCGAGGGCCAGTGGGGGAACAGGGAAGGGAGAACATTCTAGGGCAGGGACAAATAAGGCATAAAGGGGCAGGGAGGCCAACGGGCCAACCGGGGAAGCAGAACTGGGGTACATTAACATAATAGGACAAAGGATCCTGGGAGAGGCCTGCTTTGTCTCCCTAACTTGGGGAGGATCTTTAGCCTTAGGGACTGTCCCACCGGTGGACTCTCTGGTCCCTAGTTGCGTAGGCTTACCAGCCTCCACATCAGACATAGTTTTTGCTGTATCTAATGAGAAGGTTTATTTATCTGTCCCATACTCAGGTTCATTACCAGTCTTAATTTGACAGTCCAGTCTGTTTCCATCCATTGTATAAGTAATGAAGTTGAGCATTTTAAGGACTTAAAGGCTATACATAGCAATCTTTCCGATACAACAGCACCTATTCTGCATCCCTGTGTGGTTCTGACCCCATCATGTCTGCACTGGGCAGGACAGTGACAAGTTCACCTACATCAGGGGTCTCAGATTTTCTAATTTTCACCTAACTTTCCTGCTGTTAGCAAAGGCAGGAGCACCCTGAAACTGGAAGGAAGAGAGGTAGAGAGGGAAAGACCCTGATTTTTTTGTACTTCTTTTCAAGTGTTTTCTGTTTATGAGGCTGACACAGAAACAGCCGGGAGAAAAACTCTGAGTCAGAGTCTGAGTGAGTGGATTATTTTGTTGTTGTTGTTGTTTTAAAATAAACAGGATAAGAAAAGTGGCTAATCTATAAAGTAATCTCTGTAAAGGATTTGATAGACTTGCCTGCATTGATCTGTGTCTTGGACACAGTTATTCCATTTTTGACAATACAGAATGACTAACGCTGGATGTCCTCTGAAGTGGTAGAAAGTCAAAAGCATTCCTTTACAGTGTGAGTTCCCTAATATTGCCCTGGCACTAATAAATGGAAAATAAAATAAATATCTCTGTTCGAACGTACACAGATGTGCCTGTATTCCTTTGTTGAAGAATCTGAGCCTCTTGATCCACAGATTCCGAGACAGTTTGAGCTATGTATTGTCAAAAAATAAGCTTTTGCTCTGAGAGCGACTGAAGTCTGTTGTGTAATCTTACAGATTTGTCTAATGAGATTACTTCAAAACATTTTTTTAATCAAAGCATATAATGATAAAAGATTTATTTAAGAGTTTCCTATTTAGTACCATTGGAGTGTGAATGTGTTCAGGGTTTTTTTTTTTTTGGTTGGGGGAAGGGTGGTTGTGAGCTTTCAAAGAAGTGTTTCTTTAACTTACTCTTAACTCGTGGTTGATGATGGGTGCTAACTTCCATTTCTGTTCAGATAGTGTTACTGGCACTAAGCTACATTCTGCTACAGCAGGAGCTCAAGGGGGAAGTGAAGCTTTTCTGTGAGAAAAGGAGAGGTTAACTACACTTATATTGGGGGCAGTTTTTGCTTTGGAGAACAGTGGCAGGCTTTGTAGTTTAATCTTTTGGAGTGCTGCCCGTTACCACCTTCTGACGTACATTGTTGGGCTGAGAAGAATCGATGTGCAGTGGTGCGTGAAAGTCCAGCGTGTCAGTTGTAGCTATACATAATGCCACTGTCTCACATGCAGGCAAGGCTGTTAATGCTTAACACGGTATTGTATTCTCTAAAGAAAAGAGTAGAATACTGGGAACTTCATCTGTTTTAAATGTTTATACACATTCCTTTGAAAAATACATTTTTTTCAGGATTAAGTGTTGCCTGTGTAAAAGGTTCAGACTTTTGAGTACCACAGGGCAAAATGCCACAGAAGTGAGGCTCCAGGATTCCTGTGTGTCAGGGAATGGCCTTGGGAATCTGTCAGCAATTAGGGTTTTGGTCAGATTACATGTCTTGCAGGGTGATTGCTTTAACTAACCTACACCCAGGGTACCTGGGGTAACTAGTAACCAGGAAAGCGGCGATTATGCCCTTTTGGAGGCTAGTAACTTGCAACTGATTCTCCATATGCATGAACATTTTAAGGGTTTAAAGACTCTTCTCGTTAAGCGTGTGCACCTGTGCGGGGACATATGTATTGTTCTGTTGCTTAACAACCTTCTGTAGCTAATGATCTGAAGTGAAACAAACCAGTAGTGTACAGGAGAAGTGTGCTGAAATGTATCAAGACACAAAAAGTATTAGCGTAGTCCAGCTCCTAAGAAATATAACAAACAAAGCAGCCACAGCCCACGTACACTGGCTTTCTTGCAGTAGGTTTAAATTATGATGTGCTTTCATGTCTTCTGAAAATATCATGGCTCACATGGCAGCGATATTTTTACCTGAAAACTAAAGGCTGTGGTTCTGGGAAGCAACTGCAACCCAAACAAGTTCCCTTTTCTGAAAACTCACTTCTTTCCTAATCAATCCCATTAAAACATTATCATTTAGGATATTTCACAAGACCTTAATAAAAGTTCTGTATTACATTCAAATAAATAACTTTTGGCCAGAGATAAATAGGTTTCTGTAGTCTTTAGCAAAAACAAGTCCTTCTATGTAACCAGAGTTGGGGAAAGAGGGAAAAGGAAATGTGTGTTTCTTGCTTCCTTATTTAAAACCCTACAATTTTTAACTTGCAGGCAAATAAAACAAAAATTGGAATTTGGTAAATATGACCATGTAAGATACACTTCAAAGCAACTAAATTAGGCTGCTAGTCATATGCCAGTGTGCCTTTTAGTGTCTTTCATGGTTCTGTTTGATCTTTAATTCTTGTACGTAAAATGCTGTCTCGTTAAGGACCAGACTGAAAAAAAATACCTGTATTACTCTTCTTTAGCAGGCTTCAACTACAGAAGTACAAGTCGGGCCCATGAGACTGACACAATACCCGATTCAGGTAAGATCCTCCTTCAGTTTCTGGTAGAACCAGAATTCAGTGTTAACAGGTGAAAAAATTAAGGTTCAACCTCTGTAGTTAAGTATAATATTTTAATTTCACTTGTACAAGGACTGTGAGATGGATAGTGTATGTTTTGTGCATCTGACTGCTTGAGAAGAGATCTACAAGTAACTTAACTTGGTAAACAAGACATTTAGATTTCCATTAACATCCCCTAATTCCTTGTATCTGTCCTGCCAGTAGGAGTGTGTGTTTGTGCATTAACTGGGGAAAGAGTTGCCTCTATGAATATTAAATGCTGTTTAGTTTTGATACACCGAAGCAGAGCTTCATGAAGTTTAGGTACGTGTTCAGTTTTGCTGGGTTTTGCACAACAGGAGAGAGAACTGTGAGAGGACAGAGAACTATGTTTTACAGACCACCAGTACAAGAAATCACATGACCTTCAACAAGACAGGTTGAACTTCAGCTTAAGGAGCAACAGCTCTTATCCATACCTGATCCTTTTTCTGTACATTTTGTTCCTGTGACAGTATCAGATCCCAAATGGGGTTTTTTTCCACCTTATAATGGATGTTGGAACTTTCAGATTATAGGAAATTAAATAACTTTAGCCTTTAACAATGTTTTAGTGATGCATAATTAATCTGAATTAATTTATGGGTCACTTAATTCTGTAAAATACAGAGACATTTAGTCACCAGTCACCCTTTGTGTGAAAAACCTATGTGTGGAAGAAATGCTTCATAAAGCTTTACATTTTTATGTCTTTGCAATCAGTCTTAATGATTATTCGATCTGATTAAATTACTTGTTTATATTGCAATAAGACTGTGGAGCAGTGGCTTCAGCAGTAGAACAGTCCTTGGTTTTGCAGTGGATTTCAACATAGAAGTGTGGAACTCTTCACAGAAAAATGTTTTCAAGTGATATTCATCTTCAAAAAGATTATCAAGCAGATATTTAACAAGTACAAATACTGTCAGTGCTTTTGTCAGGATATTACTTTATAGAAGTTGGATTTACCCAAGAGAAAGTTAGATTTTTGTTGTTTTTAAAAAAACCTGACATTCTTCTTGGTATCTTTTCAGATAGGGGTGTTGTTTTGTCCTTACATTGCACAACTGAGAATCTGTGTAAGAAAAGAATCTGTCTTAGGCAGAAATTACTAAGTAAAATCATTAACTGAAGAATTTTCCTTAAAGATGTTGCCATACACTAGCTTATTTACAGTAAAGTAAAGCACTTTGTGTAAACCCACCTTGTTTGTTTGTGGAACAAGCCACATTACCTCAGATAATTTGGCAAGTATTGCACACATCCACACACTTAAAAAATGTGTGCTAATCTTTTATTCCATCTTGACAATACAATTACGTGTTTCTCTGTGCAGTGCAAACAGCTACTGAATATCACATTTTAAATGTCTATTTGTGGATGATTAATCATGTTTACAATTGTCTGAGAAATAAGTTCAGTTTTTTAAAACAATTGCTACTGAGGCTTTTCTTAGTGAAGATCATTTTATTCTTGATGTGTTTTAGGCTGTTATGGGACACCTGTGCCAACATCAAAATGGCACACATTTTTTGTCTGAGAAGTGACCTTACTTGTGCCTGTGATCTGCCATAAACCATTTAATAGGTTCCCCACTGGGCTTTATGACCCTATATGTCAGAGGAAAAATCTGATTTAGTTTGTACAGAATTGTGAACCCATGTGCTCCTGGCCTTAAGAGGCAAAGGGAAGAGTCCAAAGCAAACCAGCCTGCTCCGACCCTCCAAACATCCCATATACAGCTTGCACAGTTGCCTAAATTTTGTACCAAGGCTTGCAAATAGGAATGGTTTGATTTCAAGACCTCAGAAATGACCATGCTGAAAGTACATGAAAATGTGCTTTCTGCAAGGGACGTGGAAGATCGGTGGTTTTTATAAACAATTAGTGCACATAAAAAAGGTGTTGGATCCTCTTGCAGAAATGTTTGCTCATAAATGTTTGGGTGTGTTCCTATTAAAATGCTGCATTTTCTCACCTTTTAGGACATCTATTTGCCATCATCTCTTCCACAGAGTTGACACTGTGGTTTTCCCTGATGAGCTGCAAGTGAAGAACGATGATGCACAGCATTTCGCTGTTCCCTCACACCAATATAACAGCAGCCCCTCTGTAACTTTATTCAGAGATACTATGTCTTTTCCACCTTGAAAGTCTCTTGCTGGGATATGATGATTTGAAAATAATTAAGTAACTTCTTAAGTTGCTGTAATTTTCTTTTTCCTTTTGATAGCCTTTGTGTCCTCAGCTGGTGTTTCTTGTTATATTTCAAACTCTTTAAAGCAAATTTCTGTCCATTTTCTGTATTTGTATAATGAACTGGGAACAAGATGTGCAATGGTTGTGTGAAGCAAATACTCACAAAGAGGGTAAAAATTTCAGTACATCACCAAAATTGTAAATGCCTCTACAGAGAAAGTCCATGGTGTTCCTAAACTAGGGCAACACTGAGTAAAATGATCTTTTTACAGTAACATTGGCAAAATATGCAGCTAAAAAATAACAACATGCAGTTTTTTTGCCAAGGAACACATATCGAATTTAAGCATTTCTTTGTTTGTGTTGTTTATATGGATTGTTATATTTTTATCTTGGCTTTGACAGCATTCTTCAAATATACTTCTAGTTACATTATGTTTTGATGATTTAGAGTAAGCTTCATACAAACGTTAATGAGAAAGCATAGTAGTAATACTTTAAAATAAATTTTAAAGTTAATATTCTCAGAACAATTTGCATACTGATGATTAGCTACTAGTGAGAGATTGGATGGTTTAATTAAGATCCATTATTTTACAGCTGGTAAAGGATTGCATTTTGTCATCCTTTATTTCCAAACTGGGAATGCTGAGAGAAGGAGGATATCAAAAAATGTGCTGCCCCCACCCCCCTCAAATTTTCCTTCCCCATAGTGTTCCAAACTAGGAAGAAAATAAAACTAATGGCAGTTGGAACCAAACAGAAGATTGTATCAGAGTAGGGACTTGAATCAGGAATCAGCAATGTCTGCATCTTGGCCACATCGCTGCTTTCCAACAGTGATGGCTGGGAAAAAAATCAGGGATTAGGAGGAGTGACAACAGTTATCTCGGATGTTAAAGGTCAGTAAACCATATCTGGGTATTGATATCTCCAATCAAAAACCTTCCAATAAACTGAAACTGTTACATTCTTAATATTTACAGAAATTCTGAGCATATCATTTTCTTCCACTGTATAATAAAACTCTGACTGGCTGTCCTGTCACGGTAACAATGATTGATTTATTTATTGTTTAGAATTCAACTATCTAGACAGCGAAAGATAAGAGGAAAGCTATTGTCACCTTTTCTAGCTTCTAGACTGAGGGTGTTGAAATTCGTGTGCTGACACCCCAGCTGCATAAAGCAAGAGAGACAAAGGTTATTGACCTTTCCTACAGGCATTTGGAGCAAATTTTGCGTATTTTTCTTAAACAGGTTGCTTCAGTAAAGTCAGGGGATGACTTCTATTTGTGAAATGAACAGGATTTTGCTTTATACGTGACTGGTCTCTGGGTGCTGACTTTTTGTGCAATTTTAATAGCTGTGGATAAACTTTTGACTTTTTGAAGCCTTCTTTTTCACAGCATATTTGTGCCAAATTAGCCCTTTTCTTCATCTGACACAGAGGGTAGCATGGTTAGTTATCAGTCGCCACGGTAAACGTGTGCAGTTGTAATGGGGAATGTCTGCATGGCTGGGATGAATAAATTGAACTCTGATAATGTGTGCATTATCGGGCAAGGATGAAAAATTTATTTTCTCTGAAAAACACTTTGTTTAACGTGAGAGGCACAGAAATACAGCTGTTTTCAGCCTCTCTTCTCCGTGTGAGCTTGCAAGTGGGCTTCCTACAGCATCTCCTTGGTCTTTAGAGTAGTGCCTCAGTACACTTCATACCTGATCTTGCGAGAGCAGTTCCTTAAGTGTTCAGTTGAAATTGTCTAAACTACTTCATATGCTTAGGGACAATTTGGGACAATTTATTGGGTAAAAAATTCTCATGTTTGAGTAGTTTTCCTCCATACCCCATGCTGTACATACCTGCTTGTCTGTTGCTCTTTTCGGCTTTGAAATAATACTGGTTAATGCCTTTTTTTTTTGCATTAAAGAAGAAAGAGCAAATAAAACTGTGTTAATTGTTTGCCCATGTCTTCAGGAATGATAAGTGATAATTTAGGCAGTTGCATTTCAGACAGTTCATTACAACCAAAAGTGTGTGTGGCTGGGATGGCCTGATGAGAGTGGCAATGATGTTTAAACACTTTGGCTGGCTGCTGGTTGAATTGGAACAGGAGGTAGGAAAAAATCATCATGTGGCAAGCTGGTTTTGTCCTAAATACCAGTCCTTGTTTAAAACAGTAAACTATTGATTATCTATTGATGACCACTTTATCCATTAAGAAAGATATACTGCTGCATTGGCTGTTTTACAACCTGTGCTTCAAGCTTCCCGCTTTCAAAGCAGACTCAATCTTCCACAGGGCAGGAGTGTTTGTTAAAACTTGCACCATGCAGAGGGCTGCTTTATGTGTGTAACGTGGTGCTGCTCTTTTCCATCCCCTGCAGGTTTTGCTGGTCTTTGCAAAAGAAGACAACCAAAGCAATGGTTTCTGGTGGGCTTGTGACAGAGCGGGATACAGGTGCCACATTGCCTGGACTCCAGAGTCAGCGCTTGAATGTTTCCTGGATAAGCACCAGGAAATAATTGTTATAGATCACAGGAACTCCAAATATTTTGATGCAGAAGATATCTGCAGGTAACCTAAAGGACCTTATGCTTCTCTTAAGCTTCAGAATACATTGTATGAACCCAAACCTCCTAATTTTAAAACAAAAAATAGGGGGGGAAAAAAAGATAAAAACAACAAACAAAAAATGAACACCTAAAATTGTAGTAAAATGGAAGTTTGGGGACTGATGCCAGGAGGTTTGCATACATCTGTAAGACAATAACAGTATGAAAACTACACTATGCCAAAGCTGAACTGTAGAATTGTGTCTAGGTCATGGGGCTTCTATCAGAGCATAAGCCAAAGCTGTTGTGAAATTATTCCCTGCTGTCTGTGCTGCTTCTTTCCTGGCTTACTGCTGCAGCAAAATCTGAAGCTGCAGACTTCAAAGAAGCGTGTTTGTTTGTCCACAAGGTCAGGCACTGCCAGTTCTTCGCAAAAGTTTGCATCACTCTTCTAGTCCACATCGTTGTGTCTAAGCTGCGTTAAGATTACAAGTGCATAGTATTGGGATTCTTTGCTAAAATGCACTGTTCCAGCTGAAGTATACATTTTGCACCATACTGTGCTGCTAGTCTGCCATGAGCTGAAATTTGCCGTGTTTATGACAGGGGGAATTTTAGTGCTCAAATACTTGTGCTGATGTATATTCTTCTAAAAGACCAACAGGTGAACATAAAGATGGTTTATTCAGGACAGTGTGATATGAGTGCAAAAACTTATCATTAGCCAGTAAAACACAAACAGGGTGTTCTTCTGGTAGCTGGTCATATCTTTTTCAGTTTCTCAATAATACGCAGGATGGTGAAATTTTGTTTGTTCTGTATATAATAAACCATAGTCTTTCATAATTTGTTATGCCCACTTTTCTTACTTGCATGCCTTGAAAGCATTTCCCACCCTCTAAACAAAATTTTTCAATGTCTAGAAGGACAGTGGTAAATATAAGAGAGTCAGAGATTCTTGTCTAAATTAGTCAAGGGCGTTGAAAATGCTTTGCATGGACTGACCTTTCTCAACTCTTGCATTGAGGGCAGTCTGCCCCAGATAAGCTGAGAACACAGGGGAAACCTTCACTAGGTCATAAGAGTGGGTTTGAAAAGCTGATGTTTGTACTCTGTGGTTTTGGAGCTTTTGCCTTCTTACCTGCATAGAGCAAAATGAGAAATCTGGTGGCAAAATGAAAATGGTTTGCCTAAGCGGGGATAGGTAGGTTTGGCAATGCACTATCATATTTTCTAGCCTCAGTGGTGTCTTTCAGTCCTGACTTTCATTTATATTTTCAGTGAAGGTACTCAGAGCAATACTGAGAAAGCGTTCAGTGTAACTGAGAAATTTTTGTTTCCTCAGGTCTATTCGTGCCACAGAGCCATCAGAGCATACTGTAATACTTGCTGTGGTTCCACGCACGTAAGTATTACTGGTTTGTGAAAAATTTTGATTTTACTTTGTAAGAACGCTTATTTAACATATAACAGTTATTTAATAACAGAAAATATCTTACTAGCAAGTGTTACAGAGTAAATGCAGTGTTTTTCACTCGAAATGTGCTAGTGATGTTTTATGTTTTATTTGAGTGTTTTATAACTTCCCTTCAGTGCAGACTAGTATTATCCCTGTCACCTTCAGAATGGGTTGTATAGTAAGAAAGTCAAACAGGTATGTGTTTTTTCTAAGAGAAAAAGAAAATCCAAACCAAGACCAGAAAGCTGTGTATTACTTTCTAAAGGAAATTACTAGATAAGTAACACATTGTTGTTTATTGAACTGGGTAGTGGGGAAAACTTCAATCCTGTTAATGCTAAATTCACTAGAATGTTGTCCTGATACCCTTATTCACTAATTCATTCCCCATGCATTTGGGAAGAATTCTTACTGATTTAAATATATATTTATCAATTACCTTCAAGTACCCTTGTTAGAACTTCTACACACTATTGAATCCATTGTAATTTTATTCGTTTCCTAGATCAATTAAAATATTAGGAACTAGAGTGGCAGGAAACTGTTACTGCCAAGATTTGAAAATCAACTAAATTTGCTGCTGAACAAGATTTTGCAACTTAGCTTTGTCTTAATAACATTTTTTTAGATTATTTCTCATAGGATATCTCAGAATGTCTTTTATCTTTTTCATACTTTCTTTTTGCAATCCCCTTCTGTGTATGTAAAGAGATACAGAACTTCTCTGGAGGACCTGTCAGGTTTGCTGTAGGAGTAACTATCAAGCTGTATAAAAGCTGCAAATACCTGTAATAGAAGACTGTAGCACCAACTTCTGTAACAGTATGATTTTATGTATGTATTTTAGGAAAAACTCTTCTCACTGAGTGCATTATGTTCAGAGACCTATGTCAAATTCATACCATCTAACCCTCAAGTGTTCTGTGCCCATACAATATACCAGCCTTGCTTAATATCTGTATCAAGGTCCTGGGCAAGAGGATCGAGTGCACCCTCAGTCTGTTTGCAGGTGACACCGAGCTGGGTGGGAGTGCTGATCTGCTGGAGGGCAGGAGGGCTCTGCAGAGGGATCTGGACAGGCTGGATCATGGGCTGAGGCCGATGGTGTGAGGTTCAACAAGGCCCAGTGCCAGGTCCTGCCCTTGGGTCACAACAACCCCAGGCAG
>VXBT01012129.1:0-11785 GCA_013400235.1 Oriolus oriolus | reverse complement strand
CTGAATAATTCTGTGGTTCTGTGATTTTGTTTTGTAGATCTGCTGACCAAGAAGAGACTTCTGTTCTTCCCCTTCTTGATGCAGGCTTTGATAGGGTATGTATAAATTACCCATGTAATTTAGAAACACGGTAACTTCATCAATTACAGACACTTCTGCTTCCTCAAACTGAAGATTGTATGTTCTTTTCTGTCAGAAATTTATTGTTAAGAAAGCAGTGGCAGTTGATTTAGTTTTCTTTTCAAGAGTGTATTCCAGAAGCATGTGAAATGAGAGGTTCTGTGATCTAGCTAGTCCTTTCAGAATGGCAGGAGTACTGAGATTACTTCCGTGTGGTCCGGCTGGGTAGTGGGTGGGTTTTGTTTATGACTGCAGTAAAAAAGAAGGATGGGAGACTCTGCTTAAAGTATCACAGCATGCTGGCTCATCACCCAGATCCCCATGTGTGTCTCAGGCTGCTGGGATTTCTCTTCTAAAGGGCCTACAAACCTGGTCCAGCTCGTGATGTGAAGAAGCATTTTTTCCCCCATTATGTCTGTTATGTTGGTTTGCACCAGTTCTTCTCAGTGTGGAGTTAGAGACACTCCTGAACCAGCAGCAGAAGGGAAAGTAACTGTTGATACTATTTCTCAAAGGGCTTTGTAGGAGAGAGCAGAAAGGCAGGAGTTCTCAGCTCTGAAAATCTAGGTTGCTTACCCTCTCCCAATCTTTGTGTGAGTGGCTTTGGATGGATATTAATGTTACGTTACTCTAAAATAAACCAGCTGCATTTTTTAAGTTAGCCATTCATAAGGAAGGATGTGTACTTAAGCAAAAGAAGCACATCTGGAGTTGGAATTAACTGTATATATTTTCTTAAATATATATATAGCTAGGAAAATTAACTGTAGTAAGGAAAATCAGGGAAGAGATGGAATTAACCCAGGCAGAATCTCATGCTCCTATGGTCATACCAAGTCCAGTGTCTGAGCTAACTCACATTCAGCCCAAGTTTGTTTACATAGCAGAACATGAACCAGAATTACCATTTTCAGATCATCTCCCAAAAAAAGAGGTATGAGATCTTGCCTCTGCTGCAAGGGTATTGGGGGGCCAAAGCATCTCTAAAGCACTTAGATGCTCTGGAAACTGGAAAAGGTGAATCTAAGAGAAGGGTCAGCACAAGAATGCCCAGTGCTTTATTATTGTAGTTTCTCTCTCTCTCTTTCTCTCTCTCTCTGGCTTTAATATTTTTCAAAGAAAACTTTATTACTTCTCAGGTCTAGGATTTCATTTGAACACAATGCAGGGTAATATGTTTTGTGAGCTAGATTATAACTGTAGGTGTAGTACTGAGTAAAGTCAGAGGAGACTGTGTGGCTGTGAGACACGGCTCAGTGGTGCTCTCTGCCTTGGAAAGAAAAGTCTTCTTTGCACCTGGCAGCTGCACTAACTACTCTCTCTTGCTGTTCAAAATTTATCAGAGAGCTTGCATAATGTAATAATTCCCTATTGGAATTATTTTCAAGACTTTAAAAGGCATCTGATGTGAAAGTTTCTACTTTTGCTGTGGGATGGACATAGGAATTATTTTTGCTTGGATGGAGATCAGTAGGGACTAAATCCATTACCACACAAAGATTTAAAAATACCCTTCTTCAAACAGAGAGGTGTATTTGTGGGGAGTCTCTTCCTCAGCAGCGAAAAAGAAATTTATTTTTGGAAAATCCTACCTTTTAAAATCATAAGTTTTTCTTTATGCTGACTTATTTCTGTTTTTTCTTCTTTCCTCTCAAGAAAGTCTATTTTATTACATGTTCTGATTTTCCCTCTATATCATTAACAGCTTTTGTGTTTGTGTATTAATGCTGGTGCTAATCCAGTACATAAATTATGCTGACTTTTTTTTTCCTCTCAGCCTCATAAATCTAATAGTGGTGGCCTACTTAGGATGGGCTAATTTGAATAAGCGATTTAGCTTCCTGACTGATTTTTAGCTATGATTTAAATCAGCAAACAGGGCATCTTAACATTTGCAATTACTGAATTACAAACTCATCTTGTATTTTGAACTTTTTTCCCTAAACAAATGTTGATTCTCATTGACCAGACTATTAAAACCTTCTGGATTGGAATAAAAGAAGTCTTTAATATTCAAACTAATTGTTATTGCTAAGCAAGAGGAACGATGCATTCCTGCTAGCTTATAACTCTTGTGGCTTGTACTAAGTTCTGTGAAGAACAACAGCGAAATCCCATTATAATGAAGTAAAAAATAATTTAAGAGTACGTGTTACTTAAATCAAGATGTACTGCATAAATATGATACATTCTTAAAAGAAAGTGTTTTGTCTGCCTTCTAATATCTGAGAGTTCAGAGATCATCTTGTTCTTGTGTCACATTAGAAGCACAGATTAAAAAAGAAAATGTTTCCTGCTATTTTCATGTCCCAGTTGATTTCTCAGTTTTGAGTCAACCAGCAAATGACCAGCATCAGCACTGTGAACTTAGATAAAGTGATTCTGTACATCTGCAGAAGACTATACAACAGTTAAGAGCGCAGTTAGCACTTTGATAAGCTGCAATTCTTGATTCTTAACAAAAGATTTGTGCCAAGAGTTTTGTTGGTGAACAACAGTCATTAAATTTTTTCAGTAAAGCACACTACCATAAAATTCACTTTATAAAGAGCCTTAGTATATTCTAGTAAGTCTATTTCATAAAATAGGTTGCCATCATTGATAAAGTTTATATTATAGATAGATTTGTTCTTATTGTTTCGTTTAGCACAAATGTATTTGATTATTTAAAAGAGCACCCTAAAACTGAAGATCTAAATCTACACTGCTGTCGAAGAGAAGTTTGTTTGCAGGCAGTTTGATGTACAAAAACACAACTTTGTTTGCAGCTTTGCTTCTGCCAACTTGATATTGTACCTTTTGTTTTTCCATGCATTCTGTAGTGTGTAAAGTGAAAGTTACAGAAATATTTTAAGATCTTAACATTAAGGAGTGAAACAGACCCAGGCCAACAGTTGTTTTTAATTTTACTTTTTTTACATTTTGCTCACAACTTGAAATTAAGCCACTGGTCTCCAAAACACAGTTTTTCATCCAAGACAGAAGCACAGATTTCTTAAAAGCTATTCTTTGGAGGTTTGCACACTGCTCTGGACTCTGCACGCAGCCGTGCTGTGAGAACTAGTGACAACACATGGCATTTCCTGTGATAACTAAAGTCAGTGCGTGTGATTGATCCATAAACTTTAACTGAAATCAGAGAATCTACTTATTTTGTAGCAACATAAAATTTCTGATTTCAGCAGGACCAAGCACAAGGCCTTTCAGACCTAACAGAGAGAGCATTCTCTCCTGTCTGGAGTAAAAGTTTTTTTCACTGTGGTCAGCATGCTTCTACTTTATATACTTTTCTGCACTTCTGAATTCACAGTGACAGCTCAGTGAGATTACTTGTGAGGCAAACTTACTTCAATTTCTGAGCTTTAGCCGCAATATTTGCTTGGAAACAAGTGCCAAATATGATTTTTTTTTTCTTTTTTTTTTTTAGCATGAATGTTTTATGTCTCTAAGGTTTTCCATTTCCATTCTGAATTAGGAATAGATGTTCAAAATAAAACATCAAGGCAATACTGATTTTGTGTGAGACTGCGTTTGGTTTTTTTTTTTTAGGAATATATGTTGGGTTGCTAAAACTAAATGGGAAAATCCAGTTAAGGATTTAGCATATTTTTGTATTTGCTTTGTGTTTAGATATTTGTGTTGTTTCTTAAAAACTAGAAACTCATTCCTGAGGAAAAGATGATAATTCACAACACAAAAGGTACAACGAGAGCTTATTTCCACAGAAAAAGAAGGTATGGTTGAAGTTGGAAGGAACCTCTAGGGGTCATCTTGCCCAACCTCCCTGCTCAAGTAAAGCCACCTAAAGCAAGTCGTCCAGGACCATGCCACACAGCTTTTGAACATCTCCAAGGATGGAGATTTTTCAACATCTCTGGGCAACCTCTGCCCAGGTCACCCTCACAGTAAAAAAAAGTGTTTCCTGATGTTCAGGTTCCCTGAACCTCCTGTGCTTCTGTTTGTGCCCATTGCCTCTGGTCCTGTCACTGGGTACCACTGGAAAGAAGCAGACTCAGTCGTCTTACAGTCTCCCTTCAGATATTTATATACTTTGATAAGTTCTCCACTTCAGTCTTCTCCTTTTCGGGCTGAAAAGTCACGGCTCTCTTGGCCTATCTCATGGCAGAGGTGCTTAATCACCCTTGTGGACCTTTGCTGGCCTCGTGCCAGCTCTCTTTAAAAAGTTTAAGTTTTAGATGCAGGAGCAGAAATAACAGTTTAAAACCGTTCCAGCCTATTTAATGCTCTCTTGGTTTGTCTTCCAGCAATTCATGGAGAATAGCAGCGTAACTGCTTGTTACAACGAGCTGGTTCAAATAGAACATGGGGAAGTGCGATCTCAGTTCAAATTACGGTATGTAGAAGTATGAGAAACTGCAAACATCAACCTCTTGGTCTAAATAATTGTATCATGTTGCTTTCTGCTTCTTCCCAGCTACACATATGTGTGTCTTGCGTCTGTATGTATGTGTATGTAATGTGTATGTATGTAATATACCACATTTTGTATTTTCTCCTCCTGATATTTTGTAAAGGACAAACTCAAGTGCCTTAATAACTGGTACCCTGAGAACGCTCGGTCAGTGTAGGTATGGGCTTCGAATTTACATGATGGTAGAACTTCACAAAATCATTCTTGATCTCATGTGTCTGAGATTTCATATTCAAAGGCTTGAGCTGAATACGATCTTGATTCAGCTCTGAGTTTTTATTTTCTTGCTTGGCCAAGACTTGGCAGTCCAAGAGCAGAGTTTTATATGTTAGTGAGAAGTTAAATGATGTTCATTCCCACATGCACTTTTTCCTTAATGTGACTAATTCTGTATTTAATATAGGTGCTTTTGCATGCATGTAGGTATTTTTGCAAAGCAACCATATGAAACTATAGGAAAGAAATGCAGAGAAGGGGCTGTTCTCTCTGTGGCATAAATTAATTCCAGTTCCATCTACAGAAAGTACAATCACTTTTCTACAGGTTTCAGTGTGTTCGTTTAAGAAGTTGATTTTTCTAAGATTTTCTTTGCAAACTGATACCAAAGTGACTTCACATTTCAAGTGATCGCATGTTCATGCATGCAAACTGCAATTACAGAAAAATTTCAGGGAAAAAAATTGAATTTTGGTTTACACAATTTTAATAGTTGTTTTCCATAACTCAGCAGGAATGTCTTCCCCCTACCTCTGTCTTATTAGGCAGATGCCATTAAAAACTAATCAGAACTGATACAGGTTATGGCATTCAGATATAATTCTTTCTTTCATTTGTGTGGTTTAATTAAGTGGGGGAAAAAGTGCTGCACTGCAAGTCTGTGCCACTTGTCGCTGATCCGCAGGTCTTCTATACAGCTTTGTAAAAGTGAAAGGGAAGAGAATGCAGAAAGTTAGTTGATAGAATTAAACCTAGGATATTTCACATGTTCAGACACAAGAGAAATGTGGTGAAAAACTAGCACCAGCCCCGGAGAGCAGTATATGACGTCACATCAGTGGTCAGAAGTGTCTTTCCATTCCTAGCACAGACTCCAGTTTTCCACATAGCTGGTTCTGGTTTGAAATTTGGTTGCACATCTGTGTGTTAATTAAAGGGGATAATGGGCCATTTAAACTTGTAATTTTCCTGGCTTGCTTGCCAGATCAAATGAAAATACTCACTCTTGAATAGTGCAAACATATCTGTGTGTTTTCTTACAGAAAGTCTATGTAATTACGTTTGTTAGCAGCTGATGTACCAGACAGGCATCTATCACTGAGACAAATTAGTTCCTTCACACAGCACAAAATCACACTTGGGAACCAGCTTGAACTGCTAGAAAATCATGTATAAAATTACACTCCAAGCTCCCTTTACTATATGAGCAGAAACACTTCTGTCATCTTCTGTATAAAACACCTTTTTCCTACAAATCTTCATCCACATCGCTGCATGTCTGTGTTTATCTCTTCACTTATCCTATTTGGTTTTGAGTTACTTCCACAATAGGTAGAAGTAGCAATGTCCTGTATTTCTTAATTCTCTAGTCACTGGTACTAATTCAAATCCTACTATGCAGCCTGGAAGCAAGATGTTTAGGTAAATACTGTATACGAGAATGCTTATGCACGGTGCATTTTTGCTCCCTGCAAAATATAGAGCAACTTATATAGAATATAAGTTCTTATATTCTATATAAGAGACTTACATAGAATATAATTAGTTTGTCTTTAGTCCAAATCAAAGATGAAGTATTGATATCTATCAAAGCAAGTAAGCCTGGGTTGTTTCTTCTAGTATGCACTCTTCCTGGCCATGGTAGGGTGTTAGAACGACATGCTCTTCATGTCCCTTTCAACCCAAATCGTCCTGTGATTCTATGAAATACGCATTTTCCCCTAGTATTAGGAGCCTATATTAATATTAATGCCATCCTGTATAAATCATAATTTAAGCAATTTGAATTCTGTAGCAAGAAGGTAAGACTTTTGTTTTCCCGCATTAGTTCAAGGATAGCCCTGATAAAAAAATGGGGAACAAAGACCATCTGGGTCCTTAAAGATCAGGATGTTTGGAATCAAGTCACTGCATTATTACTTGGAAGTAGGAAAATTGGTATTTTTTGGACTAGAACTTTGACATGGCTCTATTGTTTCCTTTAACTGTGATGTATTACAGTTTTTTTGATAGTGCCAATCTGTTTGCTGTAGTGAAAACTTTGTATATATCTGCTGTCATGATTTTTGTGTTCCCAATCTTTAATGATCACAAAACATTCTGATGTAGTAGTAATGTGTTATTTTACTGTTCATTGTTAGTTCCTGCTGTCCAGAGCCTGTATGTAGGTACAAGTATACTGTTAAGATGCTGCAGTACCTATGAGCACTTTCATAATGCAATGTGCAGTAAAAGCACATTAACAACAGGGATGTCTGAGGCTGGATGTTTTGAAAAAGTCATAATAAAGATAGTGACATGGTCTAGTCAAAACAACTGCTACTTTGTGGTTCATCTGCCAATAAGTACAATTTAATCATGTATTTATAGTGAACAAAATGTTCTAACAAAAAAACTAATGTGCTAATCATTTGCTAATTTCAGGGCTTGTAATGCGGTGTTTACAGCATTAGACCATTGTCAGGAAGCTGTGGAAATAACCAGTGAAGATCATGTCATTCAGGTAGGGTGGAAAATGTTAACTATTTTATAGAATTTGAAAAGAGGAAACCCAAAGAGACTACCCAAAGAGGAAACCCAAAGCAACTACTTTGCTAAGTAGTTCCTGTTCTATTTCAGTATTTTCGTTTTGTTGCCCATTAGAAAGCCTTGTTCAATGAACTGCTTAATTTCTGGTTGCTGCACACTGATTCCTGCTGAATTTTTAAGGCTCTTCCTTCTGTAACTTCATTTAGATGATAGTTTTCAGTAATGTTGTTTCTGGTAAAACCTGCATTCGTTCTCTTTCTGTGCCCCCTGATAGATTACATATCACATTCTCTGTTCAGCCTCTTACTTGAATAAAATGTTTCACCATTATGTAGTATTTTTATATGAGAAACACTGAGTCGTAGGGATATGTGGTTGTGCCTTTAGCCATATAACTTGTCAGACTTTGATACTTATATGTATAAGTTGTTATCCTTTAAATAAGTTCTTTTTGATGTTGTTCTAACGTACCTTTGTTTTGGCAGTATGTTAATCCAGCCTTTGAACGGATGATGGGGTACTGCAAGGGAGAGCTTATTGGCAAGGAGCTCACTGAGCTACCTAAAAGTGATAAAAACTCTGCAGACCTTTTGGACAACATAAACACATTTATTAAAAAAGGAAAGGTAAGCAAATAAACTCTTGTGAAGTTGCTACAGAGTTCTATTCTGCTTTGGTTTTTGTTGCTGTAGGTTTAAGAACACAAGATGTGTTCTTCGTGAGTACACATGTAAGACCAGAATTCTGCTTCTCAGATGTCTAAGCACAACAGCCCATGTCACAGACAAGTGAATACAGATCTCATTAGCTTTCCTTTTAGGATCTGACTGAACTCCTGCTGATTTGCTGGCTTAAGATCAGTATCGGAGTGTTTTCTGTGTTTCTGTTTTGCTTAGAGCCCATGGAGCTTTCGTTAGTTGGAATGTAACAGTTTGTCCCTCAGTCAGTCTCTCAGGTGGCTGAATCATCCAAACAAAATGTGTAACTGTTCTGTCAAACAGCAGAGCCTTCACTGACTGCATACTTAAAGCACCAAAATGTATTGGCACCCAGTGGGGTTTGCTTTCCTAATAACTATAGTTAGAATATCGGCAGTGTGCTGTGAACTCCTGTCGTTGTGGTGATGGGCCTGGCAATACGTTCCCCTAACACATGCAACAGTCTCCTGTCCCATCTCCCCTGGGTTGCAGAAGTACCTGTCGCCATTCCCTGTCTCACGTTCTGCTTCAAGAACTTTGGGGAGTTCTTGAACCTTTGAGTCACATCCAGCAATGATCTGAGCTTTGTGAGTCACTGTCTGGAGTAGTTTGCAGGTTCACCTTGGTTCATTAGCAGTACCCACAGGCCACTCCTGCTGTGCTCCTCCTCATTTATATCGGCTGCCCAGCAGCTAGCACTGCCTGCTCAAAGGTGTCTTCTACCCATTTTCCAACTTCATCCTACTCTGCTGCCAGGTAGCTCCCTCCTTAAAATCACTCCTCTTTGAGTTTTGTTGAAGGACATCTTTAGATCAAGGACTTCTGAAATTTAGCATATATATTGTGTGACAAGCAACAGCTTCAAAGCCGAATGGTGCTTGGCACAGGATTCGTTTCTGCTGGTCCCAGGGATATCCTTGGATGTGTTGCAGCCACTGCTCCTTATGGTGGCACCTAGCAAGAGTGTTTGTCACCTCTTTAAGTAGTTGATACCTAAAGTTCCTTATAAAAGTGGTAACTTTCCTTGTAAAAAATACTTTCTCCTGAGAGAAACATAATGATACTGTCCTTATGTTAGTTAAAGGTGTTGCTCTCCATTGGGTAGTTGCTGCTCTCTCTCTCTCTCTTTTATACTTAACAGCATATTAATTTTATACTATTTTTAAAAAGACAAGAAATATAATAATTTAGTACATGACTGTGGAATAATAAACAAGTATTTGACTGCAAGCTATGTCTGCTCAGATGCTGTCTCTGTTGTGTGTGTTTCCTTAGGAATGGCAAGGAGTTTACTACGCAAGAAGAAAATCGGGAGACAGTATCCAGCAGCATGTGAAGATAACACCTGTGGTTGGTCAAGGAGGGTAACTAACTTGTCCAGAACATAATTGCTTTCTGGGTTTTAGGGCTTTCTCTCTGCTTTTGGCATCTGTAAGTTTGACATGAGCCTCCGTGTATTTAGCAACTAGACAACTCCCGTGTTTGTGTGTGTGCTTGTACATGTTCCTACCTTCGCAGTTTAGAATGGACACATTGCCAAATTCAGCTCCCAGACGTGCAGGAGAATTCCTGGAGCAACAGAAGGATCAGGTGTCCTGGGATAAAAACCTCAATGTTACGCTTCATGAAGGAGTGCCAGTCATCCAGTTGTCTTGCTGGTGTTGGGCTTGGCATCTGGTTTCCTGAGGGCTTGGAGATCTCTCCTTTAGAAAATAGCAGTGTATCACTTCACTTCTCTCTTTACAATTTGATATGGTAACAAGTGATTATTTCTGTTGCTAGGAAAATAAGACACTTTGTGTCCCTCAAAAGGCTGCATTGTACCAATGAAAACAACAAACAGGTATTGTATTTCTTTCATGTGATAATTTTCATAGCTTTTAGTAAACTGATTTTTTTTGGCTTATACATTTTTTCAAGAAGATGTGATCTGTATTGTCAATGAGATTGTCACTGATTGTTGGATTGTTGAATCAAGCAAGAAAACTTCAACATTTGCATGCATTATTTTCCTTTTGTAGGACTCCTGAGTAGAGGAACATCATCTTTAGTTTTCTGGAGGATGGATATGACAGTTGAGTCTGTGATGCTGCGGAGTTCAAAGGGAGTTCAGGGCCTTTTTTGTAGAGCTGTTATTGCCAGTCTGATCTGGTGTACTTAGGCCAACTAATGTCCTACGCTCAGTAGTCCCAAGGTTTGGCAATGTGTGGTGCTTATATAAAGTGTAGCCTTCATGCAGGCCCTGAGACTTTACACACCTCCCAGAATAGGTGCTGTGGAAGGGTGTAACTCAAGCCATAACCCGAGTAACCCGGCAGCAGTGGCTGAGCTGGGTCTCTGCAGTCCAGACACAAATCCACACCAGCTGGTCCTGCAACACACCTGGTGGTGTGGGGAGCTGTTTGCTGTCATCTTCTCCTGGTTTCCTCCCTCTGACAGTGTCTGAGGCAAATGATCATATCACATACTTTGCCCCAAAAATACTCTAGTAAGTGCCCTGTAAAGAAGTCTGGACTTTGGTGAGCAAAGGAGTGAAGCTTGTCTTTGATGTGTGGTCTGTAGAGGTGAGATAGAAAGTGGGAAGCAGAAGAAGTGGCTGGAAACATTTTAGACCAAGCATATGCTTGGGAAATAGGATATGTTTCCATGTTGTTTAGGGGAGTGGTTATGTATCTTGTTTTATTTAAAATTTTTTGTGCTTTTATCCATGATGTGGGAAAAGACATTTACACAGGAAAAGTATTTAGAAAATCACTAGTATGTCTACTTGCCCCTTCTTGAGTAGAACAATACTGAATATTAACACATTATTGGAAAATCACTACTGCTAAAATAATTTCATTGGTGGTAACATTTGACTGTTGAAACCATCCTCCTTGCACAAGTTTTTATGGAGGTAGGTAGTAACAAACCAAGGAGAAATCTGCATAATTCCTGGAAGAACTTTGTATGTCTATCACTGAAAAATAAGACTCATATTATATTAAACTGATGAGGATCTTTGAACTAAAACATGTATTTTAGTATTAGCAGCAAAGTGTCATTTACAATCACAGGATGTTTTAAAATGCTCAGGCTAGAGTGCAACAGAGTTTTATAATAAAAGCAGTGATAAAGTTACATGTATTTCTTTTTAATTCATTGTTTAAACCTCATAACTGTTGTTTCATTTATAGCTGCTTTGATGTAGATTTGAAAGTAAGACATAATCTGATGGCTTTTTCTAAATTATACACACAGCTGAAAGACTGGTACAGGGAGGTGTATATATATGATATTCTTAATGCAAGATAATGAGTACAAAATAATTGCAAACTTGTACCCATACGTAAAAAACAGCAGTAGGAATATAGGGGAAAAGTCCTTTTCTTTTGTTTTTCTTTGCCCTGTAGATTGGACTGCTTAAACCAGTAAGAATCATAGAATCATAGATTGATTTGGCTGGAAGGGGACCTTAAAGATCACCTAGTTCCAAGCCCCTTGTCAGAGGCAGGATCACCTTCCACATGACCAGGATGTTCAAAGCCCCATCCAACCTGGTCATGAACTTCCAGGGATAGGGCATCTACCACTCCCCTGGAGAACCTGTTCCAGTGTCTCACCACCCTCACAGCAAAGAACTTCTTCCTGACAGCTAATTTAAACCTACCCTCTTTCAGTTTAAAACCATTCCCCCTTCTCCTATCACTACATACCCTTGTAAAACTTCCTCTCATTTTCTTGTGGGCCCCTTTACGTACTGGAAGGTGCTACAAAACCTCCCAGAGTCTTCTCCAAACTGAACAACCCC
>VXBT01012127.1:1336242-1467046 GCA_013400235.1 Oriolus oriolus | reverse complement strand
GCCTGCTGCGGATGGTGGGGGCCGGCCGGGGGCCGCTCCTGCTCGCCGTCACCCGGGCCCGCAGCTGCCAGGCCGGGAGCACCACCCCGGCCGGCCCCGGGCGCGCCCTGGCCGTCAAGAAGCGGGGCTACGACATCACCAGGGACCCTCATCTCAACAAGGTGGGTACCTTTGGCGGGGGTGTTCCAGGGGCGTGCGCGGCCCGGGCCACGGGCAGGGCAGCGGGCGTGGGGAAGGGCCTGGGTCGCAGGTGTCCCGGTTTGCGGGGGCCGTGTCCGTGTCACCCGTGTCCGTTCCGCTCCGCTCCCTAGGGGGTGGAATGCCGGGGAGGGGGAGCGGCCGTGGGTTGAGCTGAGCAGAGCACGGGATGTGTGATGGGTGTCCAGCTGCTGGCTCGGTCCTTCAGCCTCATGTGGAGTCGGGCACCTGCCTCCCCTCTGACCGCTGTCCTGCTGCCACAGTGGCACTGGGAGAGCCTGGGCAGGGCAGAAGTGCCTTTGCCTGGGAACTGAACCTTTTTGCCTGAAAGCATAAAAAACCGGAACGGAGGAAGCATAGCTTCTCCTTACAGTCCAATACCAAAACCTGGGTTATTTACATATATAAATAACCTGGGTTATTTGTGTATATGTATATTGTTTTACACATGTAGCAGCGAAACAGGCCATTTACACCTTCATGATGAAACAAGCATGTGTGGTTGTTCTTAAGTCTTCCTTTCATAGCATGTCCATCGCTGTGTGTGCTCCACTACCAAAGCAACATCTCGCCAGGCTGAAGATGTATTTATCTTCAATACTGTGGAAACATTAATAATACACTTCGAATAATAAAAAATGATGGGTTTGCCGAAAACTTTCTCCAAAGTCTACAAAGCGTGTAAAGTGAGACCCCGTATCTTAACTCCACACTGCTTTTCTATCCCTTTCCATCATTTGAAGAGAAAAAAGTAATCTGGGTACCAATTTTGGGATCAAATATGTCAGACTCAAGAATATTGGGTTCTATTTTCTTGTGTTAATATTACTAGAAATAACTACAAGTGCATTAATTACCTAAAATGAGCAGGTATTAAACATGGTATTGAAATTGATTGATTGGGCTGTGACTATTTGTGATATGCCTGGTATGCAGTTATCCAGTACATGACCCTCCTATGTCATCTTCCAGGCTGGAGACCCTTTGGATGACCACTTTTACTTTATGTAGGATGCTGTACATTGGGCTGCATCTTTTGGTACCATTTCAGCACCCACAGAGATGAATCCCAAAGGACCAAGGCATGTGATGACACTGGATATTACTGAATATGCAACAACTTTGTAGGCAGTCTGGTTTGCATCGTTATACAGTGCCTGTCTGTAAGGCTGAAGAGGGACTGCCAACTGTATCATAAATAACAGTAATTTGTCAGCATTAAGAGGTTTTGATGGGTGCTTCATGATAGTTACAAAGAGTGACACAGCTAATGTTTCTAGTTTTCTTGATATATTGATTTGAACTGAAAAATTAATACTTTGACCTTTCCTCTGTGTAATGCAATAACAACACACAAACAGTTGAATCTATCACATATTTTAAATAGGCCTGGCTGACGCAGAAGCAGATTTTGAATATCCTGTTTCATAATTTTAAGAACGGAGGCTTTTCTAAAGTGTTTTCCCCCCTCCCAGTGAAATAAACTATTTTTCTTGACGTCTAAATGGAATTGTTGTCTATGTGGAGAGAAGGGTAGAAAACTGTTTCTGTTAGAGGGAAAAATGCATTGTGGTGTGCCATGTTTAATTGGCCATGGGAAGTCTCCCAGCTGGTCTCCAGCCTGGGTGTTTGCTGTTTGTTATGTTCCTCAGTCAGTGCAGACCTTATAGTCACTGATATAATCATCTGCAGAGCATCCAAGTGAGGACAGAGATGGCTAACATCCGTGGTAAGAGATAAGGACTGCCTGTGCATGCACCTAGGTAACCAGTCATTACTAAACACTCAAGACCTCTTTCCAGACTTTTCTAAACAGGCTCCCGTTCCTCTGTGGCTCTTAACAGTTTGTTGTAGCCTCTGAAGAATTACCTATGTTCAGCTTTAATGGTGTGTTTCAGGCAGTTCATGTGTTGTCACCGTGGGATTGATGGCCCTTTGTTCTGCTGGGCTGCAGTGGTGTAAGTCAAAATTAGGGATCCCTAATTTAGGTAAGTTTTCAGCTGCTGTACTGTCCTCACATAGCAATTGGTCTTTACCCCTTTGGTAACTGGCCTGGGGTCATTGCTGTTTTTCTGCAGTGGATCTCACTTTGATCTAAATTTTCAACTGACTGAAAGCAGCTCTGCAGAGAATAGTCCTTACATCTCTCCAAGAACCTCTGAAAAATATTTTCAGAAGTGAGACTTTGGGCAGCAAGTGTTTTGCTGCTTTATTCAATACCCTGGCTGTTTTATAGCTTTTGGATGAAGTGTAAGCTGTCAGTCTAAAGCTGTGAAGTGTGTGGTATTTATTCAGTGAAGAACACTGTCCCTTCAGCAGAATTGCAGACAGATTTACAGTGTGAGGTTATTGATCCAAGTCTTTGCTTGCTTACTAGGTTGAAGGTGCTTTGAAGAAGAAGCAGACTCAAAATCCACTGCTGACAGGTCCCCTGTAATATCCTAAATATTAGTAGAAATAAAAGCAGGCTGTCCTTTGAGAAGTTCCCCTGGTTTCCAAAGCTGCCTGAGACGAAGAAGAAAAACAAATCCAAAAGCTGGTTATGGATTTAATAAATTTGCAGTTGTTTCGTTCCTTTGGTCTTTGTTTACTAGGTACTACATTTCTGACTACTGTACTATTCAAATACTATTCTTCCTTGTGTTATGAAGTGTGACAGCCCATGTTTAATCCAAGGGCGGGATTTGGGAAACATCAGCATTCTTTTGAGAGGTACCTGCATTTTTAAAAGGCAATAGCAGTTGTTCTTAGTTGACTGAAGAGTCTCAGAAATAATAAGAGGGTGAAGAAGAACTTGTCACATGTTCTTATGAAGTGCCTCATGAAGTAGTTCTTTTCCAGTCTTTGAATGCCGCAAAATTGGAGAACCTAAAAATGTTAGCAATGTCAGATAACCACAGAGCACCAGTAAGAGTGTTCTGTGGTGATCCAGTGAACACTGGACTTGCTGAGAAGTCTGTTCTACTGTGGGGCCTGAGCCTTGTGAAAAGCTAATGTGATGCTCAGACCCTGGGAGGAAAGATGGGGCTCCCCTTACCCACCACCTTGTTTATCAAAGCTGCCTTGTGTTTGCTGTGGTCAAGGCCATGTTGTGCTCTGTCTGACACTGCTGTCAGTTCTTAAGATTTATGCAGTTCTGCTCATCTCAGATGTGCCTCTCATGATTCCCAGTTTTTCCAGGGACTCCATCATATGCCTTTTCTGTATTTTAACAAACACAGGCTGAGCTGGACAATTCCCAGTTTGACCACACACCTTCAGGGACTGAAAAATCTTGTAATTTCCAAAATTGACTGTACCTTTATTCTTGACATCTGACTGGAAGGCTGATGACGCTTCTTGCACTTTGCTGGAAGTCCTAATTTTGAGATAAATCATGCCTGCTTGGAGATCTGCCATGCCAAACAGATGCAGCACTGGAGGTCACAGTTTGTTTTTGGAGTGGCAGGGTATTGCCCTACTTGAAGGGCTGAGATAATACATTAAACTTCCTGCAAGTGCAGTGCAGGGACCTGACTTTGCTGTCTCTGAGTACATCTGGATAATATGTTCTACTCTTCTGATGTGCATGCATGCTCTCCATTGTTTTTCATGGAATGTCATAATGAATTACCAAAAAAAAACCCAACAAAACAAAATTACTAGTGTGGATCTGTAAGGATGAAACCTTAAAGAATTGCTGTAGGTTTCTGCAGCATTTTTGGAATGTAGGACTGTATGCATTGATTAAAATGCAGAAAGGTTGTTTGTCCTTCAGCTTTGCAGGGATTGAAATTGAGCTAACTGAGGGTTGTTTGAACAGTGTCAGTAAGTTGCCACTGCAGCTGAGAAACAAGTTGTATGATGTTGCACATGGCTGCACTTGGCAGCTGTGGTGAAACAGGGCTAAAATTACGCGGATTTGTGAAATGATTGGATTTAAACAAAATTAGTAATCAGCACAAGAACAATGTGTCTGAAATGGCATTTGGCAAGATCAAATCGGATCGGACCTTGCAGGATTCTGTTTTCAAAGTAATGAATCTCTCTAAATCCACAAGGTTGTGTTCTTACAACTGGAGTTTTTCTTGCAGCCAGAGTTTTCAGTTGGCTGGCTTTAGGTCTGGATAGACACATAACTACTGAGTGATGCACAGGGCTTTAAGCGTGTACCTTCCAGCATTTGTTAACTTGCCATCTATTCGTGTTTTGCAAAGGAAGAGTACGAGGTGGGCAGAGTTTAGAGGTTCCCCTCATATTTTTTCAGGAGCCCATAACTATTTGAGCAAGTTTTAGGAGACAAATTTTAGACTGGGCAAGTTAATTTAGGAAAAAGAAATCCACTGAGGGTTACTAACTGCTCTAAAAAAACACCTGGCTTAGAAGGTCCCCAAACTGAAAATGATGAAAGGATAGGAGAGTGCAGTGGAAGAGTATCCTATTAACCTGTGTTATTTACTGTTCTTAAGGCTTGTGGCTGCTGCTGGAGACAGGATGCTCATGTACATGAACTGACCTTGTGGTACTACTGTGTTCCTAGGAGTATCAAACAAGACACTTTCATGGCCAAACCCTGCAGTTTTAGACCCAAGTAAAACTATAGCTGAGAGAAGGGTTTTTGTTAAATCAGGTTCTAAATACTCTGGAGTTGAAATGTGAGTGAGCTCAAGCACTGTGCATTGGAATGAGCCTTCGATGGTGCCCAGAGCAGAGAGGCTCTTTTCATGTTTTTACTTCAAACATGTTTGTACATGTTTTGTACTTTTCATGTTTGTACTTGTTAGTCAAGCCAAGGTGTATGTATCCCCCATGACTTCAATGGAAACAAGCTCTGAGGAGATGGGCTTTGGCCAAATATTTTGGCAAATGTGGTGGTGTTCTGGAAATATGATTGCTCCGTTAGATTTGTTTTGGCCATTATCCTGGCATGTGAACTTTCATTTTTGTTTGCTTGGTGTTAGTGTCAATCATACATTTTTCTGAGTCCAAACTGTCTTTTGGCAAGGACATTTCTTAATGTTTTGATGCCAGAGAACTTGTTGTTATGGTGTGGTCAGCAGACTGAGCCCAAACTAAATCTGTTGGTGCTTCTGGTATTAGCAGCAGCCTGCAAAAGTCCCTTTGCTCCCCCAGCTTGGATTCCAGTTCCTCTCCCCTGTCACAGCCAAACCAGGAGGCCATCTGCCTTCCTGGCTGCCTGCATAACCTCTTGCCAGCACTGTCACTCTCCCCTTTGGGATACTACTAATGCTTTGGGAGTAGAGCTCCCATGGAAAAGCTTGGAAGTGCGTAGGATGTCTGTTGCTGTGGGGGTGAGATGAAGACCCTGCCTCCGTGCTGTACTGACCCAGCAATATGTTGGTTCTCATTTTCCCTTTCGCCCTTATAAATGCGATTGAGAGGTCTTTGGAAGCATTGGTTGGGCAGGTTTTATAAGTGCTGAGTTTATTGCTTGCACTCAGTACAAGATTTTAATAAAAATAAATTGGTTTTGGAACAGAACGCTTCTTTCTGTTTTCTGAAAATGTTGTAAAAATACCTTTAGAATTGCCTTTGAGGAAATTCATCAGTTTGGCAGCTGCTTATGTTGCTTTCTTTTTATCATGCCCTTTGTTTTGGAGAACCCCTAATCCTTACATCAGGCATGTTTTGGTAGGGCAGAGCCAAGAATGAACGTAGCTCTGGTTTCATAGGATGGACTAAGCTTTTCTGGCACTTGAATAAAATTTGCACTTAAATAATACAAACCCTTTGGTGAAGAATATGAAAATTGATATTGTTGCAGTTAGAATGGATTTAGTGCTAAATATTACAGCTTGTTCCCATTTCTATTCCTTGCATCTAGTAAAATGTGGGGTAAACTACTAGTTGATTACTTTGGAGACACTGTAGATGTTGGCAGGAAGACTGAGCATATTATCTGTGGGGTAAACAGTGTGTACTCCACTGACCTCAGCAGACTCCAAGCCTTGCCCCACGTAAGTAGCACGATATGTGATGTCACTGATGTTAGAGACTCTACTGCTCTGCATTGAGATGAGTCATTGGTGCTCCTCAGAATTAGGGATGATTCAGCTGGAGGTGCTGAAAGGCAGTGCTGATCCCCAAGATGAAGTGAAGAGCTGTAGTCTGTGGCTCCATTTTGGTTTCACATGGATTGGACATGCAATAAGGTACCTGCTAGGGTTGGGTCTGGCAGCTTTGTACTGCTGTGTGGTAGATTGTGACCCCTGAGTTTTTGGTTTTGCTGTGTTAGATCTGGCATTTGCTAAACAAAACTGGACCTAGAGCTAATTCCATTTGACTTGATTTTGGATTAAGAGAATGTAAATTGAATTCCTCCTTAGCTTCTTGAGCAGCCACCTCCAGAAGAACACACTGGTCAGCTGTTCCTGACCTTCATTCAGAGCTGAGAAAGGAAAGGTTGTTCTTTAATGAATAACTGTGCTCTCTTGATACTCCTTGCTGAAAGTGGGACAGTTAAGATTTTTTTGTAGTATTTAGGCTCCTCCAGGGCTTTGGGATAGTTTTCTTTCTCTGACTTGCTCTAAATGATGCTGATCTACCTTCCTGCCCCACCTCACTTGCCTGGCTGATGGGAGATACTGTGCAAACATACCTTTTGACAGCTCTCCTGTACTTTAGGTGTTTTCCTCATCCTTCACTTCAAGGAGACCCTCTGCCACCACGTGCCCCCCATTCAGGCAGCAGTCTGGCATTTCTAGCACCAAGCCCTTTGCAGAGTTTGGGCCTTGAGTTTGATGGGAGAGCTGCCAATGCACATGCCTGCTGAGCTGAAAGCTGGATGCTGCCCTGCACAGGAGAAGCCTTGCCTGTATCTCTCTCTGATTAAATGACATGCAGTTCTATAGATTGTCTGATTTTGTTGGGTTTTTTTTTTAAGTTTGTTTGTTGGTTTGCGTTTTGCTTTGTCTCTTTCTTTTTTCCTCTATTGCTTATTTTTCTGTCTTTTTCTCACTGAAATACAGACCTGCTACCAAACCTTGAGCAGCCTACTGTAGTGCTCACCCAAATAAATTCTTTTGGGACAGACTTAGCTTTAGAGCTGTTGTGAGCAGGTCAGACAGGCCTTGGTGCTTGGAAGAGAATAAACACTGCTGAAATTCCCTCTCTTTCAATAGAAGGCTTAGCACAACAGCAACCTTGACTACTTTCAGTTTATAGTGTGCTCTAGTAGAGATGATGAGCATGTTTTTAATTTTTTAACCTCCTCTTTGAGGCCCAGGGGTGACACTTGCTATCTATCTCCCCAGACAATGTGACATTTTGATAAATGACTTCTGTATTGTCAGCCTAATACAATATCGTTCTTCTAAAAATGTTTTAAATGGCAAAGCTTTTTATAGTTCTGCAGCTGCCAAACACAAAACTAAGACAGGAACTGAGCAGACTATGGTTCTGACAAAGAAAATAAGGCCAATGCAAAAGTTTCCTGCATATCAAGATTTTCTACTTTGCAGCTCTCTGTTGCACATGTAACCTTTTTCAACATGTGGAACCACAGAACTGAAACAGATTTTCAGTAAATTTCTCTGTTGTGTATATTTATATAAAAGATTAGCTCCACACCTTAGAGAATTCTATTCTGTATGTCTAGCTTAATATGTGGTAAGTCTATTTTATAGTATGTCCATATGGATTAGCTGTGTTCGGCCTCATAAAACATGTAAAGACTTCATTGTCTTTCTAAAGATTGGAAGAAATTGGTTATTTCAAAAATAACATTGCTATGTTCTCCTGGATGAGATGTCTTGAACTTCTTCTGTTTGGCCAGGCTAATGGATTTGTCACTTTGCCTAGTGTTAAATTCATTATGGAAACTACTAAATTCTGTTAAATCTTATTTGAATGGTTTGATGTTAAACCTGCAGGTGATTTGAGCTGTGGCTATTTGCAAATGAGAGAACGGATTAAACTGCCAAATCCTGTCATTTTTTAAAGTGTCCAGATTATTAAGGGTTTCTGTTGTCAAGATGGTCTAAGTATGTAAGTGGGGCAGAGGCTGGAGCAAGAGGTAATCTGTTTTATTGTGCCAAAAGACTGGGGGGAGCGGGGAGGGGGAGAAGTCAGTTTAGGGATTTTCATTTTCACAGCCCTTCTTTTAGCAACTCAGTTTTTCTTATCCTCTGCTAGATTGGTCCAACAAACAAACAAAGAAAAATCCAACAAAAAACCCCAAACAACCCCCCCCAGCCAAAAACTTTCCCCTCTTAGCCATTTCCTACCTCACAGAGAATTAGATGTCTTCATGTTGTCATTTGTGTCTGTAGCTAATTTCTGTGATAAAACAACTGCTTCTGTAAATTAGGTTCCTTGATCACAATTATTGGAGGATCAAGAGCCTTCTTTCCCTCAATACTGTATGAAGATTTCTAGGTCTAGGTTTCTAGATTCTTTTCTGAGAAAAGTAACAAAAATTATTTGCTGCAGTGCTAAATCTGACTGTTGGGGAAGAAAAATAATCTTAAAATTATATCTCCTGGGTTTTTTTTATTTTATTTTTTTATGACAGATCGTCTTTAAAATTTAGCAAAACAAACTGCTACAAGAGAAAGTAATTTGCAGTAGTGCAGTGTGCATAAAGTCTGAATTCCAGCAGACACTACTCTTTGGAAAAAGTGTTGTGCAATGGTTGCAGAAGTGTGAAAGACACTTGTACTAGAATAGTTTAGCAGTTCAGGTGTTTTCTGGGTGAGACACACACAGTTTGTGGGGTAAGATGCCAAAGTACATGAAGTGATGAGGATATTGGGAAGAAGAATTGAAAACTTCTCTTTTCCCCTAGTGCCTGGCAGATGCATTGGCTTGATGTGTGAAAGCCATGAAAAGCAATGATAGATGTGACCATGTGCTCCAGGTAGGCGCCTCTACAGAAAACTTTCCAAGTGGAATTTACTGCTGGTCTTAATGCAGAGAGGCTTGTTCTGCAGTTTCTGCTACTTTATACTCACTAATGAATTAGCTGCCATTGGTGTCTCACGAGCTTGTCAAGTAAATTACATTCAGACACAGAAGTAGTTGTGTAAAGGTAAAATAAAAGAATTTTTTTGTCTCAAGTTGTGAGGATTTTCAGTGCTCATACCACTGTGACTTGTTGCTCATTGCACACATGCAGCAGATTCCTCTTAGGTTTGGTAACTTGCCCAGGTTGTGATGTGCAGCAGTATTTATTTGAAGGAGATGTGGAACGTGCCTTCACTGCATGTGCTGATGCCAGCAGCTTTTACTGGCTTATGTCTAGGGGGGACAAATGCTTGCAACAGCACAGAGCCCTGCCTGAGCACTGCTCTTTGGTTTCTAAGGGGCAGCATAGGCTTAAGTCATTGGGAGGGTTTCTGTTAACTCCAGTCAACTTTACATTGAGCCTTTTTTTGAATTTAGGAATAAGTAACTGTAGCATTCAAGATACAAGGTCATTTTCATTACGAAATGTTAAGATTAAAGGTAGTGTAGTGTGAAATGTCATCATCTTGCTCTCTTAATAAATGGTAATTAAAATGAAAGCATATGTGAAAAATTGTGCTTACTGATTAAACAATCAGTTTAAGCCAAAGCCTCCAAGCAAAAATGGAATTTACCAATAATATCAATTTCTACTGATAGAGAATCCCCTGAAGGCCCCATAGTTGTGTGTCCCAAAAAGCGAAAGTGCTCGTTAATATTCTCTGCTCTAGTGTTCTCTGCCTAAACTCATTCATCTTCCATAAGAGGTTCAGAGTGACCCACTCAGTGAAGCCTTTCCAAAGCCAGAAGTTGTCCTCTGGCGTGCAGGCAAGAAGAGCTGAACTTCTTCACAGGAGCTGCTGGAGGAAGAACGAGGGCAATAAGTGAGATGCCTTGGAGAGCTTGAAGCTGCCCTGCAGAGTTCTTGTAGCTTAATAAAATTTACAAAAGTGCCTTTGAACTGTGACCTTCCAGATGTCCACTGGTCAAGGGTAATAGGGTGGGTTTATGAAGGCAGAATGGATGCATGACTCATGCTTGCTGAAACTGGGCCACTCTCCCTAGAGGCAAGTAATTGTTTTGTATTTAGCATGTTAACTGTATTTCGAGTTATAAGATAACAAAGTCATTTCTCATATAAATAGAAAAGAAGTGATGGGAAGGCACTGGAAAGCAGCAGCAAGACTCTGGCTGCTGCTGTAAAATAGGTTTTGTGTTGGCCACTTTTAAAAAGCTCATTACATTTTAAAGATAAGCTTTAATGGAATTGGCAGTGAGAGTGCAACTGTAACCAGATCTTGTTGTTTTGTACAACTGCCTTTCAGGTTTCTCTGCAAGGTCGAATGTCCTATTGACTGGCAGCTGGACTGTTTCCTTGTAGGAATGTAACTGGTATTTGATGGAGTTGCAAAATGAGTTTCCCACTGAAGCCAAATATAAAAGAGTATGAGAGTCCAGCAGTTTCACTTCCTGCAAAGCTGGAAACCCTTGTAGCATTTATTAGGATTTCCTGCAGGGAAAGAGGGATATTAATCTTGTTTGACTTACAGAATCATAATATTTGTGCTGCAATTTGTAACACAGAGCAAGAAGTTTTCAATTAATATTTCTTGAGAAACAGCAAATTGAGTAAAGTAGATGCTTTTAACTTCTTTGGTTTTTTGTCAGAGAATAGCTATAACATCTCACAGGACCTTAAATGTTGCACAGTGTTGGAGCAGGGAAAAGCAGTGGTGGATGTGGCTGCAGATCTGCTAGGACACAGTGAACAGCTGGAACCATTCTCGAATCTTTCTCAATGTCTTTGATTGGCATCATCATAATGTAATCTCTGAACTGCAGTAGTGTATCAAGTGTGCTTTCAGGAGGCATAAACTTGTTCATAAAAGAGTGACCTGGTCAGTTTATCACTGGTTTTAATTTTCCTGCTGCTGGAAAATTTTTCTCAAGCTCTGAGCTGATTGCAGTGAACCCTGATTTGGGGCCCAAACCAAATTGGCTTGAAGTACTGTGAGTCTCTTTCCTTTCAGATTTGTCGTAATTTTATAGTATGGAAAGGGCTTTATGTCTCTTGAAAAGAGGCTTCAGCCTTTACTTTGGGGCAGCATTGCATTTTCCTATGCAGGAAGAAGAATGCTGCTAGGAGAGGTGAGGCTGAGGGCTTGGGCTGAGGACCTGCAAGTATGTGAGAGTTTCCAGATGTGTGGTGGACACGGTGACTGGACCATTTGGACAAACTTTGTGCATTGTAGATATTCCTCATCTCCATGCTGGATGAGATGGGCCATATATCTGGGGCTTCTAGGCATCCAGCATCTCCTTTGCATGTAGTCTGTGCATAGGCAGAGGCTGATCATATTTGGGATGCAATGGATTTACTGTCCACTTGCAGACTAACTCATCATGTGAGACTGAAACTCTGAGCCAGCTCCTGGACTTTCAGAAATCACAGGACAACAACCAAAATCCATATAATTTTCCCCAACAGAAAATCTAGGTAGAAACAGAGGGAATGCCTTGAGATACCTGTACATGAGAGAATAGATCTCAGAGCTTATTATTTAGGAAGAACATCTCTATACATGCTCGTTAATTCACCTGACAAGTGAGAGGTGAAGAAAATTATTCTGGGAGTTGTAAAGGTACTTATTTATTGCTCTGCAAATTAAGAAACATCTTAATTAGCTAGAATGCATCACTTATGTAGAATTTTCTCCAACTTGAGCCTAAAATGGAGTCACAGATTAATTTTTCAGTCCAGTGGAGCTGTGGTTAGACACATAATCCCCAGCTGTGGCTTCCAGATTGTGGCAAAATATAGGAACTATTGAATTTCAACATCAAGACTTGGGAAAAAAAAAAGAAAAGAAAACAATGTGACTGAGAGAAATATTTGTGGCTTATTTCTTATTCCTAATTCTTGGGACTTTCAAGGCATGTATCATTCAGTTTCTGCTTTTCATTAATGAGATTCATTCAGGCTATTGGAGCCCTAACACACTGCTGCATTGCATCAAACACTTTTGAACTATGTCCCATTTCTTATCAGTCATGTAGGGCAGTTTCTGAATCACTGATAGGCATTCAAGAAAGGATCGTGCAGTCATAGACATCATGTTGTCATAATTTACATTTAGTTTTGGAGTACTTCACTGGGGAGCTGCATTTAGCTTGCCCAAGGTAATATGGGACATTTGTATGTGAACATGAGTCTCTCCAAATGAATTCCCTCACCATTCAGCCAGCAAACCTGTTTGCTCAGTTGTCTGATTGTAGCATCTCTTATCTGTACCAAAAATTATCTCCACCACAGCCTGTTAGAAACACACGTGCTGTATCAACTGCTGTATCCCATACATGCCGTCAAATATGCATTGTTGTATAAAATGAAAAACATTTTGTGAACTATTTCCCAAAAGCTGTGCACAAAGGAAGTGAGTGCTAATACTCAGCTGTTATACGAGGTTATTTTAATTGTTTACCACAGCTCACTTCATTTTTTTTTTTCAATCACTTAAAATTTCTGGGTTTACTGTGTAACGGTTCAAAACTTCGAGTCAGTGTGTATAAGTTCCAGATGCCAATACCTGTAAAGTTGAGGTTATTACCTTGTCTGCATAATTGAAATAATAATTCAAAGAGAAAACCAAAATAGAGTAAATACTTACACTTGAAGCTCGTGGGCCACAGATCTGGGTGTGATGTGTGGTCCCCCTGTGACTGCTGCTCAAGTATTCGATGGGACAGATGTAACAACCAGTGATTTCTTAGAAATCAAGAGATTATTGGCCTTTCTTTTCTCTTATTTTATTTAATGACGCCTTCCAGCAAATGTCTAGGACTAGATCCAAAGCAGATTGAATTTTATGGGAAGCAAATGAGTATTTACAGCTCTTTGCAGTGAGGTTATAATCTTACTGGCTTCATATTGTTTAAGAAAGTGCTTTGCTGAACTAGGGCATAGGTTTTTGATTTACTATCCCACTGCTGTAAGACTCCGGGTGTCTTCTGGCTAACGCCTATCTGAGGAGTGGATTTATAGGAGCGCAGCTGGGTTGTAAACAAATGGTGATGCACTTTGCTCTGCATTCAGAGGGAAGAGAAGCAAAACTGCAAAACAGTAATCCATCTGTGTTACTGAGTACCAGGTGGAAGAAAATCGACTGCAAAACTGAAATGAACTTGCAGGATGAGCTTCAGACAGCTTATGATGTCTCCAGTTGACATTGCTTTATTAAATAAATGAGAAGTAAAACACAGTCACTTTTGAACGTATAAATTTGCTCTCAGCTGAGGTTACGTGGCATTTTTTCACTGAGTGGCTTTCTTTCTTTAATTTGAAAAAGGAAAAGCAGAAGTGTAGTGGATGCATGGAAGGAAAAATCCTGAAGCAGCATGACAGACCCTTACATTAGCAGTGGGTTTAGATCCTGCATTCTCTAATGCTGGTGTAGGAGGTTGACCTGTCTTTCCCATGTGCTATGCAGTTAACTGAGCGGTGAAATTAAAGTATGATTAATAAAATAAACACATTAAGGGTTTTTGGAGCCAGGATCTGCCTCCAAGCCATGGAGAGCAAACCTTTCTAAACCATTGTCCCCAAATATTTAGACATTAAATTTTGGTTCACTTTGTGGTGGTGTGAAAGAACATACTCTGAGACATTGGCTATTTTGGTTCAGAAGTCCCATGTCCCAGTTCTCTTGTTCCTAGGTTTGGAAAAGTTAGGGGAAACAAAGCAAAGTGTAGCAGTAACAAAGATGATAGTGAGGATTGCCTGTAAAGTATTATAAAAGGAATAAAACCCATAGTCATGGCAAACTTGGGCCCTCTTCTATATACCAGCCACTTTGCAAGCCAAAAGTCAATGTATTTCCTGAAAAGAAAATAGGTGGCAACATTGTGTAAATGGTTGGGGTTTGATCCTACAGATCCTTAGATATAGTTGGTTACAGTCAGGAAGTGGAATCTTATCTCCTCGATCCGCCTAGAAAGACTGACTCCAGGTAGTAGGTTCAGGATTATGCACAGATTCTGAGATTTCATGAGAAAATTCAGTGGTACAAAGATTGGTGAATAATATGAATGTGGATGGCTAAGTCTGTGCAAACAATACTCCAAGGCATAGATTTTCAGTGAGGACAAAAATAAACCCAGAATGTTTGCTTCCTGCTGAGTCTTAGCAATGTTGTTCCAACATAAACATAGCTTAGAAGTTGTTGGCTTTTAGGAAAAACAAATTTTTTTTTTAATGTCTCTTTAGTTATTCAGGTAACCTCGAGCTTTGCAGAGCTGCTTTATTTTGTCTGGGGAGAAAAAGGCTTGTAGAAGCATCAGGGCAACGTTTATGCGGAAAGTTTGACTGAGGCCAGCACAATTTAGTAGAGATTTTGTACATTTGCATGTAATAGGAAGTGGCTTTAAAATGTGCAACTGCAGGGGCATCCTGCATGACATGACGTTCTAGTCAGCAGTAAGATTGTGGTAGATACAAAATACTCCCAACAGTGTGAGATTTGAGCAACTTACATATAGTGTGGATGCTCATCAAAGTAGAACTTTACATTAAATTTGTCTGAAACCGCACTTTTTTCTCCCCATAAGCAATCACATGCGTGTGCTTAGACCATGATTTTTGGCAGAATCTGGCCTCTTCGTTCTGAGTCCTGATTCACTCCTGCTGTTCTCTGAAGTTCTCTTCTGATTGTCACACAGGAAGAGGCATTGCTACTGCCATCTGCAAAGCATCAGCATCTACATCACACTAAAACCACACTAACCTCTCAGCATATGGTGACTTTTTAAGAATGTTCAAAGGCATATCCTTATCTTATGTCAAATGGGGAAGTTAAGAGACTGAATGTGTTTTGTCATGTAACCAATTTGTTAGATGAGCATCAGCTTCAGTTTGTGTGTTCTGTGGTCTACAAATGATGTGTTTATCTACTTTGTGTTAATCCATATTTTGTGTTTCTGTATTTTACAACTAAAAACATTTCTGGGAAGCAGTAACAGGTTTGAATAATATCTTCTGGATGTATTTGCACAAGCCATCTTTTTTAGAGCTCCTTTTATTAATATTGGATGTAGATCGTGAATAGAAATGCTTTGGAAATGCAGGCATAACTTCAAATCTGAAGCTGCTTTCTGTGGAGAATATGTAACACTTTTGAGAAAAATGTGAAACATTTCATGCTATTAATAATGACTTTTTTTTAATATGACGTGTCAGAAAACAATTTTTACATAACTGAGGGGATTTTATCATCAGGAGTACTAGATAAGGAGATGAGAAACAAAATCTCTGCCTTATAATAAAAGGAAGAGCAATAACAACAGTGATTTTATGTTTTGCCTATGTCTGTACCGTATTTGAGCTAATTTGGAGGAGCCCAGATCCTGGTTCTGTCTATTTGTCTTGGTAAGCAGCCCAGCTTCATCTTGTTCATGAAACTGAAAACTCTTGTGCAAACCTCTTCAGGAAGAAGCATGTGTGGTCCTGTCTGTTGGCATCAGGTGGCTGAAAAATGGATGAGAGAGGACATATCTGAGCCTCCCTGTGATCTGCTGCCCCACAGGAGATAGGCGTATGCACAGACTGTACCTGAGACGTTTTCTTAGTTGTAGCAGCCTGACCATCCTGGTAATGTCCCATGGAGGGTTTTTGAGGGTGAACCGGATGGACAAATAGTGAAACAGGCCTTGAGCCTGGCTTTTTAAGACATAGTAGAAGTAGGTGGTGTTCCTGTTTCTGAAATCTTTTATAAAATATATTTGTTTCCAGTGAATTTATTTTTCTGCATCTTTAAGCAAAAATAATCATCTCAAAATAACTAAAAAAACCCCTGCTCCTGTACAGTGGGGAGGGAAGGGAGTGAAGTCTGCATAATGCAGTTTATAGGTATAAAGTACTGTATAGCTGCAGCACAGTGCACTTCGCCTCCTCATTCTGTGGCAGTAGCTCTCTGAGTTTGCAGCACATTAGCACAGACACAGGTATCTTGTGCCACCCTGAAGTCAAGGAGACAATCATTTTTTTAAACTTTATCAATACGTCTCAAGAAAGGAAAGATAAAATTAATATATATGCCTTTCTCTTGCCCTTTGAGGACTTAAACATGTAGTGAGAATTTGCAGTCAAGTTTGAGGTTTGCAAGATTTTCTGTTCTTCTGGAAATATGATCAGCTACCAAGGGAAGAGTAGACAAACCATTTTTTCAATCTGGATGCTTTTTGCCACAAATAAATTCATTCACTGGATGTAAGCATATGATTAATTGCCCACAGTTTACTGAGCTTTCTGATACATCTAGAAAGACTTCAGGAAAACATCTGATTTAAAACTGAAATTTAGGTTTTTCCCTTAGAAATACCTCTTTGTCTTCACTGGGCTTCATCAGACATCAGGTTTTGGTGATAACATGGTGTTGAAAGAGGTGTACTCTTTTAAAGGGCAGGTATTGCAGATAAGCTCTTGGGGAAATGGTGTCATAAGCTTTTTGAAAGTGATTGGTGGTTTCTGTGTGTGTGATATCCAGAAAGGTTGCAGCTTCACCTCTACAATCGAAATCAAATGTGATGTATTATCCTTCTCAACATCCAGTAATCTGCCTACTCTCAACAGTGTTATGATCACTAGCAGACTTCTTTGTACTACTAATTGATCAGGACATCCTGATGCTCATTTAAAACCACTTTGGGCTACTTTGCCATCTGAGCTAGTTTGAATTACATAATTAAATGCTTGCATTTATAATCTGATTACAGTTTCTTAATGCAGGCTTTATAGCTCAAGTTCATCCCTATCTCATGGGAAACACATCAATCAACACTTTCTGTGAACCGGTCTGCTTTCAGCATTGTGTTGTATTGGATTCCTGCTGATGTAAAAACTCTAGAAACCCCAAATGCCATACATCTGGTGTAGGCAGTATCTGTACTAACGAATTAAACGTACACAGAACCATTCTTTGCAACCGAGGCCAGCTGCAAGATCTGCATGCACACTACTAAAGCCTTAATCTTTGTAACAGTGGGTCTTTATAACTGGGCCCGCTCTGTGACCCATCGTAACTCCCAAATGGCCAGTCCAGGAATCACTGGTCCTAGAAATAGGACTGACTACTGCAGAGGTTTTGCATCTACTGTAATTGGGAAACATCATGTGCTCGCAGGTAAAATGCAGTATTGGTAATGACAGCTTTCAGTATACAGCAGCTGCTATGTATTTATTTATTCTCCTACACTTGTTTTTTAATAGAATTTGTTATGCAAGTGCACTTCTACTTTTGATATTAATAATAGTACAATTTAATTTTTATTACCAGTTTTCTTTAAATCTCAAAATTCAAACTGGGGTTTGCAGTCTTTCATTTTTATAGCCAGGGAGACTTTTCATTGATGCTGTTGTGTTGTTTTGTTTTGAGAGGTGGGTGTTGTGTTTGTTTGGTTTGGTTTGTTTAGTTTCTTTTCTTTCCACATCAGTGATGACCCCAGATTTTCATTTCTTTTGTTCTATTCCTTCTACTTAGAGACTGATGTATGAGTCCCCATGTGAAGAACATCTGGATAGAAGTAGAATTTCTTTTTGACGCAGAATCTATATCTAATTCTTGCCTTAAAACACAAAATATGCAAAGCACTTCAGGTTGCCTTACTGTTCCTGATGATGTACTTCAGTTGCGATGTTATTTCTGTTTATTTGCTTTGGAATAAGGTATGAAAATTATGAATGTGTGTGTGTGCATGTGTGTGTGACATCATCTTGCTTTGGTAAGATTACAAAGCTGTGGCTAAAGGCTTAGAATATAGAAAAGGACACTGACACCTTAGAGTGTCAGTGCAGCTCTGCTTGCCCAGACCTCTCTGTCTGCACCTTTTCATTGTGAATCCAGTGTGGTCTGTAGGACAGCTGGTTGTGGATTTGTATGCTAGTCCACAGCAGAGTAAAAGACCTCTTGTGCAGCAAACAGGGATTTTCCACCCACATTTTTAAGAAATTCTTTGAAAATTATATTTCTTGTGGGCTTCCTCAGGGTTGGTGAATCATGAGGCATTAAACCCACAAATTATATCTTGGTTAAGTGGTCTAGAGTAAACAAAAATTTCCAGTATTTGAAGAAGATTTTGTGACCTTGAAAGCTTGTCCATTACTTTTTTATCCTTGACTGTATTGCATAGCCAAGCTAAATGGCAATGATGGACATATTGCAGGAGCTCATAATTCTGAGACTGAGAATGGCAGTGCTTATGGTTAGTGCGGAATGGTTAATGCATTTGCCTGGCATTTCTAATTGGAAAGCGTTTCATTGCCCCAGGATGGTATTTTTCTCTTGGACTAATTTTTTATTATGATAATTAGTATGAAAGCTGCGAAAGACTTTACATAGGAGAATTGACCTTTTTAGTTTTCAAACACTATTATTTAAAATATTTAATTCTCTAATGATGTCTTTAAACTCTTGGGTTCTTAATTGATTTGCACTAAGAGTTTATGGTATCTTGCTTGTTGCTTCTCATCTAAATTGGGTAGCTGTTTTAGAGAGGAATGAAGAACTAGAGCCCATTTATAAGGTCTGTTGTCTGGAACAGGGTTGCTGAAAGCCTCACAGCTTCTGGTGATTGCCAGTACTCTTGGAGTTTTTTGGCTGTTGAAGGAGATGCCCTCCTACCTGCAACACCCACAAGGTTGGCGGGATTGGAAGGTACATATAAAAGGCTTCTCATAGAGATACCTGTGTGGAAGAGGTTCCAAATACAAGGCAAGTAGTCTGATGGACCTTTAAAAAGTAGTACTTCATCAACCTCAGAGTAAGTGATGACTTGTGTTTCAAATACTGGTTCATCATCCTTCCAAAAATGATGCCTGTCAAGGGATGAATGGTTTTCAGTAGTCAGGTAACTGTTGTTCTGGAGTCAGAGCCAAGGTCAAAGGGAGTTTGAAAATTTATGTCTGTTGTGCTGCACAATTGACCTTTCATCAGGGGTTTAAGCTTGTTTCATGCTTTATGTGGGCACAGTAGATGTCTGCTCACCTTCCTACAGCAGCAATCAACTTTAGCAAGGCTAAACAGTCAAACTGGACCATCAGAGACTAAAAGACCTTAAATTGCTGCAGCAAGTATCTTGAGGGCCTTGTGACACACATTCTACCCAAAAGCCAGTGTTTATGCCTTGAACAAAAAGCTTTACCACCATAGCAGTTCACAGACCCTCAAAGGACCCTCCTCTGTGTTGTGGTACAAACCCTTCTATGTGGGTGTTTGGCTTTTGAAAGGATCTCCTGCATCTGTGAGCCCTGGAGGGGTTCTGCTCATTTGTAGAATGTTGTCAAGTCTCCTTTCTACAAATAAAAGTCGCATTTCCGTATAAAAGGGCAAAACATTTTTGGGGGTGTTTTTTTGCAGACAGGTCTCGTACTCATTAAATATGAAGAAAAGCCTGGTGTTGTTATGCTGAGCAAGACTCAGTTCTGAAGCATTGGCAGGTGTTTAGTGTGGTGTTTCAGACAGATCTGGCACAAGGATGGGATGTAGCTGAACAACACATGCTTTCTCTGTGCCATGTGTCAGCACTTCAGAAAGGCATTCGGATTTTAAGTATATTTAGCATTTTTCGGGAAGCACTACATCTTAGTTTCTGACTTCACAAACTTGTGAGACATCATTTTTGTGTTGACTGCTTATCTGTGGGAAGCCTGCATAAAGCCTCTAAGTGCTGCCAGCTGGATATATGTAAACATGTTAGTAGTAGAGACCACGTGATGAGTTTTATGCTGTTGTTCCAAAGGATGTTTGTGCCTTGCTAATCTTTCCAGTGACAGATCATAGTCAGCCTCTTTTCTGTGAAGGCCTTTCATAGCCAGAGAGCTGCCCCACAAGCAGAAGTTTGAGAAGCACCTTGATATGTTTAGGAGTGTGTGTACATATAGGAAAAAAAAAGAAAACAACTATGGATGATATAGCTTCTTTTTAATCTTGCTCTTTATAGAGTAAAATTTCCTTCTGGATACCCTTGCATTAACAGTGGTGTTACATCCAAAGACTTTCAAATTGCAAAACACTCTTGCGTGTTTTTCTTTACAGCCTGTTCATCTAGAGCCGTTCATGTCTGTTTCACTGTGTCAGGGTTGCTGTTTCTGTAGCACTGCCTGTACCGTGTTTGGGTTTATTTCAGATTTATGCCTGGCTGTTGTGGCTGTTACTCCATGGACCTCGATTGCAGAAGCCATACAGTCAGTGCAGGGCTTTTTGGCCAATAACATGCCGGATGATACTTGGCTCTGTCAGCAGGGTTTGGCTGGTCAAGCTGACTCTATTCTGTTCTCCCTCCACCCATCATCTGATTTGTTTTCCCCTGTTACACAGTTTGGAAAGGAAAAATATAAAAGTGAAGAAATCTCAGAGGTTCCACTACTTCATTCTCAGTTCTCTGTCATTAGGAAATGCAGTTCAGCCATTAATTATAACCACCTCAGTGTGAAGTTTACTGTTCAGAAAGTGCAGTCTTGTATTGGTGTTAAGAATCAATTCTACAATGTGCAGCTACTCAGGTCATTCCTGATGCTGTTTTCAGTGCTTAATAAACTATTAGAACATACTTTTGCCTTTTTAAGGGATCTTGTTACAAGCCACTACTTGGTAGCTGCAGAATTTTGGTTTCTGCACAAACTGTGTGGTAAGATCTCTTGGCACATGCCTTGGCTCTGTAATGAACTGGACTTGGAGCATCCATGCTAACGATATGTGTGGAGAACCCCACAGCAAGTAATAGTATGAAAAAAGCCATGAGCAACTTGAACTAATGTGGAGGTTCCTTGTAGTCTGCCAAGCAATGGCTGTTCGTATCCTATCTTTTCCTGGATTTCAGGTAGCTTAATAATTTCAATCCTTGGATATGTCTATTTGGCATAGACCAGACTGTTTATGCAAGTGTCCTGTTCTTAGAGTGGCCAGCAGCAGATGCTTAGGGAAAAATAGGGGAAGGCAAACAAGCAGCAACTGTGTTTCCTGCCACCACCAGTATCTGTCTCAGGGACCTACAAACTTAAATAATTCCATTTAATAGCCTTCAAAATATTTTTTCCCTCCTGCTTGTTACATGCTTTTGAACTCCATATTCAAAGAAGTAACATCCAAGGTAATAAGTTGATTAAAATGACTGAGAGTTGTATAAAGAAATGTTTCATTTATTTTGAACCTGAAGTTTGGTAGAATTGTTTGATGTCATCTTGCCCTTCTCTTAGAAGAGACTGGGAATAATCACAGATTTCTTTGTCCCTCCCGGAGAAATATGATTTCCAGCAACTTTTCAAGAGAGACTTGTAGAGAATCTCAGAGCCTGAGGTGCTGATGGAGTGAAGGCATTACTAATGAAGGCCTTGAGGTGGTGGGATGAAGGCTCTGAAGTAGGACATGTACTAGTGTAATTCAATTTCTCAGTCTTAGGCACCAGTTACTGGGGCTAACTAGGTAGAGTGGGTCTCTCTTCTTTCAAGTTTTCTGCTTAATGTAGTACATTATTAATGCTCAGATGTTTATGATCTCCTCAATCTCAACACTGTTTTGGTTTTTTTTCCCCAGTGTGTGCAGGAAAGAGATTAATACTAAGAGTCAGGAAATGTGAATTCCATTTGAAGCAGATTAGTTTTGAGTCTCACCAAGGTTAAAAAATAACAAACAAACAATGAATAATAATAAACACCACAAAAGATTATTGCCAAAAATTAGCACACCTTTTTAAAAGTAATTGGTTCTCAGCCAGCTGCTAAGATTCTCATGGTGAATGAGTGAAAAATTCAAAAATATGATGGAGACTTGATTTTTACAAGCCCTAGTGTGTTGAAGTAGAACTAGAAAATGAATTTGGGATGTGCATTTATATAACATAATTTTTCTCATTTCATAAGAAAATAAGACTTCTAGAGCAATGTCTAAAATACAGTTCTGAAATGAAAATTACTACCATAATATGAAACTGTAACTTGAAGTGCAGCACGTAAGCACATATTCTAAAGCCTCAAAGTGTATTTAATAAATCGATAGGATAGAATTTCAATAGAAATTGCTCTGTGAAAGGGTAAACTCCACTGTGGTGGTAAAGCTGTAGAGATAAGCCTTAAGAGTCTTTACAACAGGTTTTTTGTGTTGATTTTCTTTAAAAACAAACCAAAACAAACCACTGTAAAATACACCTTTTCTTAAGGAAACAGTCCTTGCCCATTTTATGTAATAATTTGCTCTGAGCCTGGCTTTAATTTAAAATAAATACCTGTGTTGTCATAGTCTGGGCTTGAAGTTTCCACGTAATTTTGAAGTCATCTAGTGCTCAGTGGGCTCTGAGGGTTCATTATTAGCTTGTAAGGGAATGAATGCAAAACCAGCAGGTTCATCACTGCAGCCTCTGTGGAAACTCCCCAGGGATGCTGTGTGGAGCTGTAGGAGCAGACCCCAAAACTCATTTATCCTCTCAGTGCCATCTGCTTTATCTTACTGAGCACTCCTCTCATTCACTGAGGGGTGTCTTTGAGCTGTGCTGAGGATCTCACACTGGGCTTCAGTTCTGCAGAAAACAGGAAAGAAAGTCTGAAACCTAGAACCAAGGAAAAATTTTGCTGACTGGGGAGCTATGGAGATGGAAAGCCCTGTCACTTCCTTCAAAATTGTGGGGAGGTTTCTACCTGTACAGTGCTGGAGATGACACATGAGGATAACCTGAGGGGAAGAGGGGAGTCAAGGCAGCTGTGGACTCAGCCTTCTTTATTGTCCTCAGAATGACCGTGTGTCCTTAAAGAGGCCTGTGAGGACTGGCATGGCCGGGAGTGCTCATCTCTCTGGAGAGGTGCAGCTCTGCTAAAGCGTTCCTCTCAACTTTGGCTCTAAAATTCTTTCCTGACCACATCATTTGTAGCTTTGTCAGCTTTTGAACCCCAGGTACCTAAGCAGCTCTCCTGGCATCTACTTCCAAGTTGCTACTGCAGGAAGCCCTGCGGGTCTGTGCAGTTTCATCTGTCCTGGCTATTTGTTCAGCACTGTGGTTGGGTTTTCTCTTTGGGGTGTTTTGCTTTTTTTGTTTCAGACTGTTATTGGAGCCTGTGTTATGGTTGTCATAATTCACCTCACTTGCATCCAGAGAATTTGACCTGGAATTCTTTTAGCAGGTCTCTGTTGATTTGTGGTAGAGTGCAGGGAAGTGAGCTGTTTTGTCCTGAAGTCTAATTAGAAGTTGGGAATCAGCTGAAAATTATTAGACAACTTTTCCAGTAGGGCTGATACTGCTGGGCAAGATGTCAACACGTGTCTTGTGAATAGGAACAAATACAGAATATTTTGGGTTGGAGGGGGCCTGCAAAGTTCATGTAGTCCAACCCCCCTGCCATGATCAGTGTTGGTCAGAGCCCTGTTGAGCCTGGCCTTGAATGTTTCCAGGGATGGGGCATCTACCACCTCTCTGGGCAACCTGTTCCACTTCCACCCTCATTGCAAAAAAATTCTTTCTTGTAAGTAGTCTGAATTTACCCTCTTTTAGTATAAAACCTTGTCCTGTTGCTACATGTCCTACTAAAAGGTCTGTCCCCAAGGTTACTTTGGGGTTTCATTTATTCATCGTTAAAAACCTTTTTCCTTACAAAAGTATCTTTCACAATCTTTCACTGAAGGCTTTTGTTAGAAGTTTTCCAGCTGCAAATAAAAATGAAATATTAAAGCTCTCTTGTTTTTAGTTTAGCCTTTTAAAAAAAGTTTTACTTTTTGTCACTAAGTACAATAAAAGCCTACCTACTGTTTTTTATTCTTCCTCCTGTAACCATATTGCAGGGGGTTTTATTTTAACAGCTCAAAATTAAAAGGTAAAACAATGAAAAAGGAGTTTAAAATGTGGAAAGAGAAAAGAACTGAGTTATTTTCTTTCAGAAAGACAGAACAGAACAGGAGGAAATAAGGTTTGAATAACAAAAGCCAACCTTCTCCAAGGGTCCTACAGGCACTCAGTGAACACAGTGAGATGAGTTTTTCAGTAATTCATCCGAGGAAAAATGAGGCAAAAGGGGAATATGCAAACAAAAACATTCTTAAAATGAAAATATTCCTGTAATTATATTGTTTAGATCTGTACAGCATGTGTGGCCTGGGGTCTCACTGTGCTAATTAGGTTAATTCAAACAGTGAGAAACACTGTTTTGCTGTTCTCTGCCACATGAGAGAAGCAGGGAATGGGAGAGGGAGTAATTAAAGATCAAGAGGCACTTGGCTTTGGTTCCTTCAGGCGGATGAACAAGGATGCAGATGCTCCGTCAATGAAGAACTTCAGGAGGATGAGACAGCCTGGCATGCCTGGTTCAGGTCACCTTGCACAGCATGCCAGGTCTGGGCAACAAGAAATATTTTGCTTGTCTCTGTTCCTGGTCATTTTGTTTAAAACAAACGAACAAAAAGCCCACACAACAAAACTTGGTTTACTATGAGTATCCAAAACCTGTTCATTTTTCTAATGTTTTCATCTCTTTTATTCTGAAAAGTTTCTAAATTATTAGGTCAGTGTTGTGCTACAGTCACACTATTCTCTTTGCTCTTTCAAACCCACCTGTTTTTTGCAAACCTCTAAGAAGGCATGATCCTGAACAAGCTGTCTTGCTCTGAGCAGGGCTAGGACTAGATCATCTCTGGAGGTCCCTTTCTGCCTGAATTCATCAGTGACTGTGTGGCACTCATGTTACTGAGGGAGATTGCAATGGAGTAAATTTTGTCCTTGGAGTTTTGCCTCCACTGCTGACCTGGACAGCGAGAAGAGTAGCTGTGTCCTTGTGGTTGAAACCAGGAGTTTAAGGGGTTGAAGAATTTAATTTCTAGCTATTAATTTCTAGATATTAAAAACAAATGGGTTTGTTTCTTTTTATTTAGCTTGACATTAATTGATACTTTATTGCTGCCTAAGGGAAACAAAATGTAGAATTTTAATGTTCTGTTAAGATTATTTTTTAAGTGAGACCAAAATTAAACTACAACTTTCGGCAGAAGGTATATTTTTTTTTTTTAATCTGTGCCAAGAGAATAGCTGTTTTATTTCCCCTTCCCTATTCCTCAGCATAGAGCTTTCAAAGTTAAAAAACCCCTACACATCCATATAGCATCTCTGAAGCAGAGAAGAGCTAGGACATTGCTCTTGCTGGGTAGGCCTTCACAGATTACTTAAATTCACTCTTGGATGGCAAGAAGTACTTAGACAACTTGTTTTCATGCACAAAAGTCTCTGGCTCATTTAAAACTTGCAGCCAGAGCTTGACTTGTTTTCCACTAGAAATATCTGTGCCATTGCTCAAGATGAGAGTCCATGTGCTCGGTATGATGCTACAGGGATGTGGAAAAATAATTCTGAGAATAGCATCTGCTGTGTGTGTGTGAAAGCCAGAGAGACAGATAGCTGCTGCCATCTCATCTCTCACAGGCACTGACATAAAATCCTTACAAATAGCAGTTCCACACAAAAATTAATCCATACTTTGCAGCAATTTTTCATACTCTTTCCTTTTTTTGCTATTAATTAAAAAAAAATATTTGTGCATAGGCCATTCCTTCTTTAAAGGCCATCAGGGAAACCTGTCAAAGGTTTATTTTGGAAATAAGAGAGACCAGAACAACTGTACTTCCAATACTTCAATATCACCTGTGTGTGAGAGTGAGTGAGTATGAGTGCGTAACTGTGTGTGTGAGTATGTAACTGTGTGAACGGGTGTGTGTGAGTGTCACTTGCCATCTAGAAGGACTTAATTCACAGTAAGGTGCAAGTCTGGACATGAATTTTTAGCACTCGAGATCAATCCAAAAAAATGCAGAATAGTTTAAAGATCACGTTTGGAATTGTTAGGAATTCTGTGCAGCCTGGGCTGAAATTTCATGTCCAATAAGACGAGAATAACATTATATCCTTACTATTGTCTCCTCTATCAGAACCATGACTCCAGCTGCATACACAGAGATCACAGGGGCAGAAAATGCTCTTGTATGTGGAAGATCTGGTTACCATCATAGCTGTTGCCTCACATCTTGTCCAAGATTTGCCCAGAGGTGAAATGGGCAGACAGTGTCAGTGTTTGTTTCCTGCAGCAGCTAATCAAGGTGTACCACAAAAAAAAAGAAAACAAACCTTGATTTGACACTAAGTAAGGTGCCAGATCTGGCTGAAAATTTTGCATTTTAAGTGCAGCTCATACCAGTGCCTGCAACATCTGTTAGATTCACTGTCCATGCAGAATAAAAGGGCCAAACGTGCACTGCAGTTATGCTGAGATCTATAAGATTAACTGCGTTTGTATGAAGAAGATTGATAAAAGTGTGTTAGAAAGGGTTTTTAAGATAATTAAACGGTTAGAGGAGATAGGGAGTTACTGAACGATACCCCACCAGAATCGTTAGTACATATCACTGTCTAATAAGGGCTTAGAAAATGGTCAAAGGGAGCACATATGCAGCTCCCAGCTGTGCTAAACAGCAATGTAAATTAGGTTACGAAATGATAGAAAGACAGTTTTTAAAAAGCTAAAAACATTTCCAAAGGATGAGAAGGGAAAGGTTCCTAATCTCCACAAGGAGATACAAAGATACAAAAATATAAAGCAAAAAGAAGGAGCAATTAGCTAAAGCACTCAAAAAACCAGTATTAATTCTTCAAACCCTCAAAAGCAAAAAGCTGACTGGAGGCTGTAGGTTCACTTTGTGATCATAGTTTAAAACGAGCAGCTGGAGATGACGGACACACCACTGCAGAAAAGCCAAATTCATTATCTGCATTGTTACTCACTATTGAAGAAACAGGTGAGACAGACAGAGCATTTTGGGGTAAATTCATGAGAGAACATGACCAATACTGAGGCCACTGTGGAGGAAGTTATGGTGCAGTAGATAATAAAACATTATGGTGTTCTCCTGAGAGTTTAAGGGAACTCACACATGAAGTAGCTGTGTTGCTTGTAGTAAAATGTATCATTGCTTAAAACTTTCTCAGTGTCTGAAGACCTCAAGGTGGATGATGGATGTCCAGCTTCAAAGGACTCTGCAGGAATGGGGGGAGCTACAGGCCTGCAACATCAGCAAATCAGCAGAGACTCTCTAATAAGGGATAAAATGAGTAGATGCTTGGACAATCAAGTCTGCTGAGGAAGAGCCCATAGGCTTCTTTAAGGACTACTGTAAACACCTTGTCTTGCACATCTCTGAAGGGTTCAACAAATACATAGATAACATGGTTCGGTTGATATTGTCTATATGGATTTTGATATGTTTTTGGTGCAGCCCTTGCCAAGACTTCTTAGGAGGTGAAGCAATTGTGGTAGTAGAGGGAAGATCCTGGCATGGTTATATCTGTAATTAAAGATAAGAAACAAAGGCTTGGGGTGAATGAAGGGAGTTACCAGTGAAGTCCCAGAAGAATCTGTGCTGAGATCTGTCCTGCTCATCTCATTTGTAAATGCCCTGCAAAAAGGGATGTCCTGCCGAAGGTCACCAGAATGGCAGCAGGGTTTCATATAAGGAACAACCGACCATATTTGGATTATTTGGCTTCCAAAATTGTGAGTGGCATGGAAAGGATGGACAAAGATGAGTTTAGTTTGCCCAGCATGTATGAAAAGTACTATATAATTTTCAGGAGTTATCTCTTCAAAGAAAATCCCCGGGAGCGAGTTAGAAATGTCACAATCTCTGTCTGCATTTCTTAGTGCCTTCCTTAACTTTTCAGGTCTAAACTGGAGACATGAATTTAATCTAATTGGTTTCAGTCTTCCCAGTTTCATTTTGGTTCTGAAGTCCTGGCCATCTCCAGTGATTGATAAAGTTATGTCTTCTCCTGGTATCTAAAAATCAGACACAAATTGCTTCAGCATGAGACCCCAAAATAAGTCACAATATTCAAATTCCTGAGTGTTGCTTGGGGGATTTTTTGTAAGACACAAATTGTACCTAAGCAAATGGGTCTAGAGAGACTTGAGTTTACTTGCTTCTGCTAGAAAACTGGCCAGTAATAACATAGTTCCTGTTAAGAAGACTGTGGCTACATTAGTCACTGCTGAAGTGGCCTGCTGCTTTGTTTCCAGAGCAGAGTGGCTTATTTAGATTGGAATGTGAGGACAGTAAATTCATGCTCTTTCATGTACGTGTATGATACAGCCCCCAGATTGTTCGTATTCTTCTGCAGGATGTTGCCAGAATTAAAAGGAAAGAGGAAAGTAATTTTTCAGTTTGTCTGTATTGGGGGAGAAAAGCATTCGCTGAGTAAATAGAAGATGATAAGATTAGAAGCAGCCAAAAATATTCCAGTGGGCGCTTTTTCAGCTTTACTTGGTACCTCTGCTGCATTGTACATACTTGTTTTTCATGAATACAAGAGAGTTAGATCAGCCAGGCCAAGCTTAGATCCAATATAAATAGATGCAAAACTTTTATTGCCTGTGGTCCCGAGTCCTTATTTTCACTTAGCCTGAGTTTACCTCATTATTATGTTATTAACATCAGTGGAGTTGCTCCAGGTATTGCTGATAAGTGGTATCAAAATCAGATTTTTAATGAGAACTAGGCTCACTATTTCAAAGGAAAACTGTGCACTTAAACTGTTGCCAGAAGGAGAGCAGCACTCATTTTCAAACCAACTGCTGCTGACATTTATTTGCTATGAGAGTTGTTGCAGAAGTATTGGGGTTTATGCTGATCAATAAAGGGACTCCTCTAAGCCAAAGTATTAAAGCTGTTAACTTTTTCTCTATGGATCACTTAAAAGACTTCATTAAAGGGGAGTGGACATTAAATCACTGCCATGAACATAAAATCCTGTTGTGTTCACGTGCAATACAATTAAAGGTTTCAGGCATTCCAATAAGGATCAGCCCACGCTGATCCGAATCACTGAACAGGAAATGCTGCTAGGCAAGATTGTGAGCTTAACTATGTAATTTTAATTTATGTATTAAAATGTTGATCTAGATAATGCAATAATTGCAAATGCTTGTGTTTGAAGACCATGAAAATTGCTAAAAAATGAAACTTTTTAATCATCAGACTGTGAAGGTTGGTCATATTGGGCAAAGAAATGTTTGTCTTGTCCCAGGGCAATGCATCTGTAATTAAGATACGAGTAAAGACTCTTGGGTAGACTTATTAGTCTCTGAAGCACGTACCAGCTTTTAGACTCAATAACACACTACCATTGCGTGTGGGGTCACAGAAATGCATATTTTGCAAGATGCCCCGTTAATAATTTCAAAAAACAACCCAAAGTCCTGAATGCCCAAACTATCTGTTTTATACTGTATCCTTCAAATGATTTATTTCTTCCCAGGACATTTAGTTTAACCATATTATTTTCTGAATGATGGAATGAGACAGTGTTTTCTGGGTCAGCAACTGATTTACACTCCTGCTTTTTGCCTTCAGGCAATGGATTCTCACCCAGTGAAGAGACCTGAAGACCTGTCTGTTGTTCCACCAGTCCCTAAATCAGCTGCTTCCAGGAGGGTGTAAAGAGTATCTCTAGCTTTAGAGAACCAGTTAGCTGGTTCCTGAGAGAATTTGTCACTTCGCTTTGCTGCTCCCAAAGGTTCCCCACAACTGTCAGATCACTGGGAAGTTGGTTTAGTACCAGCTATAACTCAAAGAGTTATGTTTGACCTTTATCTTCATAGAGATGATCATAGGCTACAATTGTACTACTTGGAACATCTACAAAAGAAAATGATAAGAAAATGTCCTTCTAGGGGGTATTCAGCCAATACCCTTCTTTTTCAGTAGCAGTGTCTTGGCTCACTGCAGCTGCCTCCTCTTCAGCCACCTGAGGCTGCTCTGCCAAAGAGCTGACTTGACCTTGTGGGTGCCCCGTGGTCACTCAGGGTGGGACTTGGCCTTCTGTAGGTGGGATTTCCTCCTTTCTCTCTCCTTTTAGGCTTCTTGTTTTGGACTTTTCAGTAGTAATTCTACTTTAGAACTTGATTAAATGTATGTGGAAAATTTCTTTCTTTTCCTCCTTGTCCATCTGGGAGAAAATGGATCCCTCATGCTGCTTCTGACTGGACTTCTCTCTGCTTTCCTGACCTTGTGTGACTAACGCTAGCCTAGGATCCTCAGATGCCCTGTCTTTTCTGACTTCAAACTGGTTTTCCCTGTTTGCAGCATTCAGAAATCCCAGGGTGTTTAAATGTATCTTATTGGATTTGCCATGTGGAGCTTGCTACAGGCATTTCATGCTTCACACACAGTAAACTAATATATATGCCAGATTTGGCATAGAGTCCTGTCCTAAATTACTCCCCCCACCTGCCCACTCTTGCTTTGTGTTATTTGGAGGATTTTGCTATTACAGAATCCTGTGCTTCCAGGTGCTTTGTTGCACCTGAGTGTGCTCTCCTTAAGGCATAAGAAGATTATGTTCTGCCAGTTCCAAGGTTTGTTTCCTTTTCAAGCTGAAAATACAGACAGTCAACATGTACTGTGAACGTTAGATTTACATTAGAGTTGCATTAAAAATCTCCAGAAAGGCAGTTCCTGCAGGGACCTTAAAATCTAGAATTCTGCTGCCTGTACTGTATCTCACCTGTGATTTGTTGTCACTTTGCTTTTCATCCACTTGGCCATGTACATTTGATATGAAAGTAAAGGAGGGTTCCAATGTATGAAACAACTGCTTTGACACCAAAAGATCTAAAGGTGGTTATATCCCTAGTATCTTCTAATTCTGGTTTGCATTTACAGCCTATGTGTGTATGTTGGTAAAATGTCTGTTACCACTGAGAGAAAAATTACTATTAGCCAACCATTTTTTCTAACTCTTGGAGAGTTTCACAGTAAATGTGTTTCCTACCTGCGTCCACTTCAGCAGCTGTGCATGTGCCTGTATACAATTTTGGGAGGAAAACTACTTGCAGTAGTTAGAACCCAAATGAGACATAAACTGTGGCCTCCTGTCAGCATGATTTCAGTTCTGCTGAAGTTAATGGGAAATTAGTGTGTGCTTCTACACAAGTGTTTCCTGCCTTTGGGGCCGTGCTGCATATAAATACTGCATCTTCTGCGAGTCTGATATAGGCAGGGCAACTCAACACAGAGTTGTGAAAGAAGAGGAAGAGTTCACAAAAATGAATTGCTGCAGCATGTCATAAAATGGGTGTTTGTTGTCTCCTTTCATCAACTTTTCCCTAAGACTGTTTACTTAAAAGCTCCTCAGCTATTGCCAGGAATGCAGCTATCCTATTTTAGGCTATATCTACTCGGTAAAACTCTAAGCCCACAGTGCGTGAGGGACACTTTGCACTGGTGTTGTGATGCTGCAGTGCTGTGGTCCACAAAACTCTGCTGGTATTTAAAATAAACCTCTTTTCTCTAAGGTGCTCACCCTCTCTGAAGTAAAAAGCAAGCATTTAAATGCAGCTTTGCTGTTGGGCCATTTTTCTTTCATTTGTATAAACTGGAGCTCCTAAAAGTACACAAGGTTGATGCTTCCAGGTAATCCACCAAAATCAGATTCACAGAGAGAGGTAAATGAGAGGGTCTACAGCACAGGGAGTAGGCAAGAGACTGGAGAGGCCATAAGGCAGGTGAAAAGGAGGAACTGATAGAAATTTAGCCTCATTTTACGTGTGTTGCATATTGCCAGTGCTTCTGCTGAATCATTGGGTCTTGTATAAGTTTAAGAACTTACCCCTGTTATGGGTGTGAAAATACAGCAGATACAGTGAAAATACAGGAAAGAAGGATTTTATACTTCTATAGCCTGATGCAGAAAAGTACTTCCTTGTTCAGCCTGATAAGCTACAGGGATCATAATGCCTTTGCTGCTGTATCTGTGAATGCTTTTTGTGGCCTCTGCTCTGAATCTAAACAAACCAGCTTAAGCAGCCGTGTAAGAAATCTCGATTCAGTCTGCCTGCCAGAACAGGAGGCCTCTCTCATTAGCAATTTCAAATGGAGCAACTTTCATTTGTCTGGCCTGTGTTCTTTGTACCAGGTCTTTATTTTCGTATCAGTAGACTAAAAGGTGGAAAAATAGCAGTAGTTTGGGAGTGTGTGAGGGATGAACCAAAACAACTGTCTTTTAACTGCTTGGATCAGATTCAGCCTGGCAGCTGAAGTCCAGCCCCAAGCAGGGCTGAATTTGGCATCATCAGACACTGCTCCATGGCTGATGGGGTGGATTTGTCCTGTCTGGAATTTGAAAAACAGGCTGTTTCTTGTGCTTTCTTCACTCTGATGCTTATTAAGAATTTGACCTTTTGAGAGGTCAGTGTCTTGGTGCACCCAAGAGTCTTGTAGGTGAGTGGGTATTCAAGCTAAATCTTCAAATACAAGTCAGCCCTGCAGCTATCTTAAGGAGCAGCATCTTCTCATCTTCTTATGGCTGACAGGCTGCCAGTTTGCCGTGGCTTTCTGTGTTGCACAGTCACTCCTTTCCGTGTGAGGCTTTTTGCTGGGAACCAAAAGCTCGTGTCAGATTTAAGCTCTCAGTTCTGGGTTTAGCTCATGTTGAATTCTTTGCCTCACTTCATTCAAGTGTTCATCTGACAGTTATTTGATTTTTCTCATTGCTCTCTGCTAGGTGATATGGGGCCATCTGTTTACAGCTATGAGTTTTTCCACTAATTTTCTTAGACATCAGCTCACGACCTGATGTCAATGTGCAGGATTTAAGAAAGCCTATTTTGGCTGGCATAGCAGGCTGTCCGTCTGTGCACATGCCTAAAGTGATCTCCTGCTGGGGGTTGGGAAGGGAATTCCTCTATCAGGAGCAGCACACAAAGAGCCAGAAGCATTTCTGAAGGAGGGAAAAGCTCACATTCCTTCAGGGCATCAGCTACCTGCAGCTTAGATGGGGACATGCGAAAGGGGACCTGCCAGCCTTTTGCTCAGGGGACCAGTTCGGTTCTGGCATGTGGGTACTCATCTCTCTGACTCTCTGTGTACCACAGCAATTATTACACATTCTCCAGAAGGAAACCCTGGCATCCAATTCCTACCTGATATGTTAAAACCCCTTAATTTTATTTCTCTTTGGGTGATTCTAGGGCACTGTGGTCTGCAGCTCCCCACAGTGGGAGATCTCTGGAAATGCTTTAGGCTCCAGTGAGTTTGCAAGGATGGAGGAAGGGTGACTGGGTTTGGTTTTTTAACTGTCTCTGCACTTGGCCTGTTTCACCCTTTGCAGGAGGTAAAATATGTCCCAAGTAATGAGATTTTTTTTTTTTCAGTTTCTCTGCAAGGTTCAAAGGAGCAGAGATGCTTGGTAGCTTTTGTCTCCCCTTTGGGAAAGAAAAATGCAGCCCTCAAATTCCTGTTGCACTGCTGGAGAGTGAAATCCAGGGTATTTCACTGAGGGCAGGAAGGGGAACATCTCTCATTAGACAGAATACAAGCATACAGGCATCTGCAAGCCAAACAGTCACACGTTAGGAGGTGAGGAATTTAAAAGCAGGTTCTGGTTTTATTTGGGTCAAGTTTGACTCAAATGAGGTGATTGACAGTTCTCCCATGTTTCAGTCTGCTTCTCTGAAGAGCAGTGTGTGCTCTTCACATGAGTGCAGAGATGCCACTGCTCTGCTAGTCCGTCCTGGGAAGAATTGTTTGGGATGTCCCATGTAGTGTCCAAACTGACTCCTCAAGTGGGCATGGGGTTGGCTGATGACCACAAGAGAGAATAAGGGCAAGAAGATGGGATGGAGAGTTGTGCCTTTGTCATGTCCCATGTGCAGCTGCTGGAAGCGGGTCTTAGATTGAGACTGGTCTTGAGTGCACTCAGTCTGTGTGGAGGGGGAATGCCCCTCATGGGACAGCTTTTAGCAGCAGCAGACCTTGTCTAGAATAAGATGCCCTCTGAAATTAAAACTCAGAAAGGTCCCCATGGCTGGTTCCACAATGTGCAGATCCTGGGAAGGACAGTGGTGAGCACTGGGCTGTCAATGGACTCCTTGGCCCTGCCCCATGGACATGGGTCCCACCAAGGATCAGGAGCCACATCCACCACTCTTGACCAACTGTGTGAACTGGATATTCAGTTATATCAATAAGCAACCACTTAAGTCAGCATTTTCCCAGCTGAAGCAACACGAAATAAGAGTTTTCATAGTACACACACACTGGCCACCTTGCAAGTGGCTGTCACGCAACACAGGACAATCCCACACTGAGTTTCCAGCTTTGCATTTGTTCTTGAGCCTGAGATAGTCCTGAAGAGCAGAACAGAATAGGCTACTCCTCCAGATCTTCACCTCATTATGTTACTGTGACTCCTTTATTTTTTTGATGTCTATATCTGTGGATAATGCTTTAAAGTGGGGCTCAAATATTTCTTCAAAAGTATGATTTACATCCTGTATTTGGTGTTAACAACCTTCGTTTACGTGTGTGTGTTTGCTGCCACTTGCTATTAGTTGCATTTAATTCAGCTGAAATAACAAGCACCTACACAGGTTAATCTTCTGTTCATAATCTGTTTTGATTCCAATTCACTTCACTGTGTGCCCCAGCACTGGGATTCCATCCCTCCATCTGTTACTGCACCTTGCAAACAGAAGTGATATCTTCTAGTCAGGACAGTTCTCTCTGGAGGAGGGGAGATCTTGTGAGGAAAAATTTGGGAACCAGTGCACTAGTTTAGCATTGAAACTTTTGGACTGCACACACAACAGAAAGATGGGAGTAGTCTGCAAACATTCAGAGTTTTTGGACCATTCCCACTGGGCTGTTTGTTCAGGTCTGTTGCAAACACTGTGTGCCTCCAGTCACTATTTAATTTTCTTTTTTTCTTGTACCTATATATGTACTTTATATAATGTCTTTAGGAAGGCCAAGGAAGGAGGTCAATCCTTCGTAAGGATACTGGGAATAACCCCCTAGTAGCTCCCTTCAGGACAGTCCTGGCCTGAAGGAGTCTAAACTGTTTCTTGAATGTATTTCATAGTGTTTGATTCAGCTGTGACTTTTGCCTTCTGTTTTTTTTTCCCCAGAAGCCCTAAACTGAAGGAAGCATAAGCACAACACATCTTTATATTTGGTTCTATAAAATATACTAAATCTATCAATAAAAGTTGCTGGTTTATATTATATGATAACTTTTGAAAAACAGATAGTGAAGGGCTAAACTTTAAAGGGTTTGAAAAATTTATCTACAGGAATGCTACCCAGCTTGTTTCACTATAATCATACTTGAGTAGCACCAACAGGAGCAGCTGATGGGCTTCACTGAGGACTGTGCTTCACACACTTAGGGTTTATTAATACACTGAGTGACTTCAAGAAGCAATTCTGTTTATTATCCTAAATAAAAGCATGTGAAGTTTTGTTTTATAAATACATCATCATTGCATCTGTGCATTTAAGCAGCATCCCTGTGCACTGCAGCTGGAAAACCTCATTATTTCCAGGCAGGTTGGGATACAGATTTGCATCACTGCTCTAATTTTTGACAAAATTTTCCAGAGTTCTAAAAGTCAAACCCCAATGCCCTGGAAACTGTATTTTGCTATGGATGCAGTTTAGTAAGGGGTTTTCCAGGGAAGAAGGTTCACGCAGCACTGAGCGTCCAACCATTCCTGTCTCATGAACTCAATGCTGTAGTGGAGGCCTGCAATAACATCTTTGCTGCAAGCAGATTTACACAGATACACCCAGAACAAACATTTCCTGTCATTTTTTATCTTCTTTGTTAGATACAAACACAAATGTCTCCAAGGACAATCAAATGGGAGCACTTTGAAATGAACCCAAGCAGTGAGCAAGTGCATTAACATGCAGGGTCCCGTTTGAGTTTTCTAATTAAACTCAATTGTGTTCTCTGACCTGCATTTTAAATACTGAATATTTAGTGAGATTCATACTTTTTTCCTCCTAGCCTGGCTCCTTTCAGGCTTTGTTCAGCATGTGAATAGCTCCATTAGGGAAATGTGAAAGCACTGGACTATGCATTGAGTTGCTATTTTGACATTCCAGAGAGAGATGCTACTAAGCTGTAAATTACAGAATTGGACATCATTGATTTGAATTCAGATCAGTTTGGCTTGAAAAGCTGGGTTTAGCTATTTGACCTGCCCTGACCCATTTCTGTCCTTTGTTTAGTGGGTACCTGAGTTGTGTGCTAATTTCTTCCTACTCTCCTGTGTACAGAAATCTAAAGTATTCAAATGTTTTAGCCCATATCCCTTGTTTTGGTGAAATAAAAATAATTTTGTGCTTCATCATAACATGAGATTTCTAAACATTTTGGGGGCTGCCCTTTCTCTTTCTTTTTTTCTTCCCAGCATGCCACAGTTTCAATAGTGTAGTTATAAGAAGAAGAAAATTGCTTATAAAACCCGTCAAACTCTGGACACTGTTGAAGCTAACATTTAATATAGTATTTACAGTTACCCGAGATGAGGTTGTAAAGGTGCTGGGTTGGAAACCTGGACTCCAGGAAGAAGTAGAGTACTCTCTGCCTGTGCCATAGCCTAGTGCAGAGCTCTGCTTGCATGTTGGAGGGACGAAACTGGGGCAGTAAGACCAGCATGATGGGTCTGTGCTGTACTTGAGATGGATGCTGAAGAGCAGCAGTAGCCCCTATGAGATGGAGGGAGAAGTGGAAAGAAGCATCCAAGTGAGGAGCATCACCTGTTTTTTCAAGTGAGACTCACAGAAAGGTTGAGATTTAAGAGACTTGGTGTAGTTCCCTGTATTTTCCTGTTATTTACTGAATTAACTTGAAAGTTTGGAGTATTGCTGAATCATAATACAAATACAGGTCTTTATTTACTCCTTCCAAAGCCTCTTAAACCGAGTGCATGAACACCTCAGCCGATACATGTGTGGGTGCAGATAGGGTTCAGGCAAAAGCCCCAGACCTTCAAAGGGAAACCCACTAGGTGCAAAGCAGATGCCCATTTGCCATCTTTGCAAATCATTTCCCACTTTTTCAAACATCTGGTGCTGGCTGTTGTCAGAGCCTGCTCTCCTGAGCAGGTTGCTTGGGTCATTGGTCTGACACCATTGCTGTTCCAGCTGTGCCGCTGTGGCTGCTCTGCATCCTGCCTGCACCTCCTGCCTTCCCTCCATCCCGTGTGTTCCCACACTGCAGGACCAGCATTTCAGAAATGCAGACACCAGACTGTGCTCGTGCAGCAAGGTGCTGCGGTGGAGCGGAGCTTGCTGAGGCACGCTGAGGCTCTGCTGCTGCCGCGCTCTTCCCTGGGGTTAATGTACTTCCAAGCCAAGTGCTCCAACCTCCACAGCTTGCTGACTCAAGCTTTAAAAAAGACAGATGTACTGCAGCAGGATCACTTCACCAAGTTGTTTGCTTCCTACGCCCTTTTTGATATGGCCTTTGGAGAGGCTAGGAGAAGTGGGAAAACACAGCTTAACGTTCTTACTTACTCTGCTCCCATAGGGAGGCAGGAGACGCCTTCTTGGTTGTTGCCAGTTTTCCTTGACTGCCGCTAGATTATTGTCCAAGTCTGGAAGAGGAGACCTTCTGAGCCTGAATTATGTTGTTTATCCTTCCTGGCTGTACGTTAGGGAATGGGGGATTTTTTGTTTTCACTCCCTCAATGCAAGTCATGAATGCAACGATACTGTGCCAGCATTTCGTCTGTAGGTTGGCTGATGCAGGAACATAAAAGGTCTGTGTACTGGGCAGGTAAAGCTGATATAAAAGGTTTTCCTTAGTGCAGAGAGGAGCTGGCACAAAGCTCTCTGCATCTCTTTCCATTTCAGTGCAGAGGATCTGCAGGGGAACTGTGAAAGTTGTGGGCTGTGAGTGGCATTGCTGTAAGTCTGCAATGAGGAACAAGTCCTTTAGCTGACTGAAGCAGCCATCAGCTGGCTCCAGATGTGAGCTGGCAGCTACTTCTGCCTGCAGCCCTGAGCTGTCCCAGCTGACTGCAGCCACAGCTGAGAGCTATGTCTGGAGATGGACAGTAATGCCAGACAGCAGTGAACTGCCTGGATGCTGTGCACAGGGCTGTGATGTAGGACATGGTAATGTGAAGAAATGCTAATTCAAGAATGCTTATCACTGTGATGTAGTAAAAACCATGCCTAAGCATAAAGGAACAGGAAGGAGAGAACAAAGGCGGGAAACAAAAGATGTACAAAACAGAGAAAGATGTACATAGCCTGTGTTTCCTTTAACCTTTTTTTTTCATTTCATGCTTTTGGAGACATTTTCCCACCTGATTGTTATACTTTTATAACAACCGTGGTACATAAATTAAACAAATGGCTTGTTCTATTTTGCCTTTTGCAGTCCCGTGTTGCTCCCCTGAGAAGCACGGTGCAGAGGTTCTCTGGCTGTAGCTGCCAAGTGACTCATTCTGATAGGAACCTGCTGCTCTTTGAAGCATCCAGTCTAGGAGTTTTCTCCTGAAATGTGAGGTGTAGCAAACATTTCTGCTAGTGGCAGCTGCAGTACTTACTTCTTGTTAGCCTGAACAGCTTGTGCTTTGTGTGGTTTTGATGGAAACGATATAGTAAATGATAAAGGAATGATATAGTAAAATGACTCCATGGTGATGTTACCTGCCTGTTCACTGCTCCCTTTAAGTTGTCATGGACTCAGGAGGCCTGAGCAATCTGCATTTATCAGCTGCTGCTTGAGATCATGGGAATGCTGTTGGCACTGGGAGCAGTGATTCCCCCTTCCTGAGTTTACTGAAACTGGAACAACCTTTCATCATGGCCCCGTGCACTTTGCTGTGGCAGAACACAGAAACTAAGAAATCATCCCTTTAAGCTGTTAGAAATTTAGATGCCAGCAGTGATATAACAGAGGGCTCTATTTTCTGTGCTTTTTACTGCTTTCTGCATATTGTAGGGTTTGAGTTAGAAGTGATTTTGAAGCAATGCAATTGAGGTATTTATTCATTACATTGGCTCATGACAACAAGCTGTGGACTGTCTGTGGGCACATCTGAGGGCAGAACCAGAATGCAAAATTATTTGCACAAACTGCAGTAATTACATGAAAAAGCATACGTATGTGAGGTTGATTTGCAGTAATCAACAGTGCAAACACAAGCTGAGGGGAGAAATCCAGCCAGGGAGCACATCTGCAGGATCCAAAGCGGGGCTGGGCGGGTTGTGGCAGATCTCAAACCAAACACAACAATCTCACACTGTTGTGATAAAAAAATCCAGGCTTCATATGAGTATGTATAGATTGGGGTGTTCTTTGCAAGATGTGTTTAGTAAACCTTCTCCTCCCTTTGGCCTGTGCAATTGAGCTGGGTGCCACGCCCCATCTGGCACACAGCACTTCCAAGGAGATGCGGCCCCTTGGTCAGAAGCTGGAGGTGTGTTCCAGAAAGGAGTGAGGGTGACGTGACAGTGGTCTTTAAATATCTGAAGTGGGGCAGCAACACAGAGGGATAAATTGGCTTTTGTAGCTATGGGAGACATGATGGGAAGTAGTGAGCTTCACTGCAAATGAGGGCTGGACAACAGGACGGTTTTCTGAAGTGAACTGGATGGGTGATGTGGAACTTGTAACATGGGAGGTTGTTAAGACGAAAGAAAAGGTCTGTCCAGAGAGGTGTAGGTGTTTCTCATCTTGCCGTATGGTGGAAGAATGAGCCGGAGGACCTGTTCATGCCCTCTCCAACCCCTTTTCTTCTCTGTGACTGAAAGAAAGTAACTTTGCAGCTGAGCAGATCTTAGACCCAAAGGGTGTATTGCTGTGGGACATTCTCATGGAAGCTTGACTGAGTGGGAAGGAAATTAATACTCTCCCAAGGCCACTTGATGGGGAATGTAACCTCTTCAGGCAGATCAATAATCATACGTTTCCTTTCCCCACCCCAGGAGAACTAATAGGGGTAAGACGCATTTGGCAAAAATAATTGGCTCATGACTACAGAATTGGACATAGATCCTCCTCCAGATGCATTTCCTACCCTGTGCCAACATGCAGTGTCATTATGTGGGCTGTGTCAGCAGGACATTGGCAAGGAGAGAGGAGCTGGATTTGCCCCTTGAAGCATTCAGCTTCAAGCATTCATCTGGGGAACAGTGTGTGCAGGAATTCACTTTCATTAAAGGAGCAAGTTCATCTGGAAGCACAAGATGTGCAGAGGCTGCTGCTCTCTGTGGATTTGTGTTGGCACTGTGAGCACAGCCTGAAATCAGAGTGATGGAAATGCAGCATCCGTAACAGCACATTCGTGCTCACTGATTTTCATAACCTTTCTTGTTACGTCTGTACCACTTAGGCAACTCTGAGTACTTGCTTTCTCCCTCCTTCTGTGCAACAACCAACCACCTTTTTAACCAAGACGAAAATTGAAATCAGGTCAGAGTTTACTTTAAAGAACAAAATTACTATTTATGCTGAATATAAAGCAATTTGGGCTTCACACAATAGAGAGTAAGATGGTAATTACAGTTTGTCATTTTTCCCTTGCTCATTTCCAAAAAAAGAAGACCAAGATGATTTGGGATTTATTTGGCAAATTTGACACCAATGCTTACTTCTTGAGATTAAAGGGGGGAAAATAAGATGGAAAGTTCAGCCTCAGACAGAAAAGAAATTTCTAGAAAAATAACAAACCGAGATGGTAATAATTTCGTGATGCCATTATGGTGTGTATAGGCTTGAGCACTGTCCAAGGAGCTTTAAACTTCTGAATACTTATTCAAACATGTTCATATAGAGTGGATGATGTGTCATAACCGTAAATAACAGGGTTGAGGGAAGAGTCCTGGGGGTAGTTTTGAGCCAACCTTGCTTTTAATGATGTCCCTCAAAGTTTTGCCCCTAACTTCAGTCAGGTCAGATTTCACCTTTTGGAAATGATCCTTCCTAGAACAAGAAATGGACCAAGCTTTTATAGAGGTAGATGGGGTTTGTCTCCAATTTTTGTGAATTTTCCAGGTTAGCTTTGGGAGTTAAGTTATGCAAGTAAATTATAAGAAATGGAAAAAACGTGCATGTGGTTTTAGAAAAACATGTTGAATGTATTAACACTGAATGAGAGCAGAGGGAATTCATAAAACGTTTTACATTCTACTAATTCCTGAGCTACGCAACAGATGTAAGAGTAAACCAAGTGGCCCTGGTAGAAAAAGCTTTTTTGCAGAGTTCAGTGGACATCTGGCTACAGCTAAGGGATGCTTTTTTAATACAAAATGAATACTCTGTTAAAATATGCAGTTCTATAGGTTCAGGACTGGGAAGGGCCTGCATTAGTTAAGGGCACTATAAACAGAGATGCATGCTATTGGGGGAAATGTTCAATAACCACCGTGTTGTAAGCGTTCAAATTGTTTTAACTCTGGATCAGAGAGTTGTCCTGATGAGCTGCTCAGGATTCAGAATGAATAAAAAGAGAAAGAGAGAAGAGACCCTGTGCTGTGGGGAATCTTCCCTCTTGACAGCTGCCTTCATCTCTGCTGTTGGCTGCAGGAGATTGCTGGCTTAGCTTAAGACCTTCCTCCGGATGCCACAGAGGCAGCCCAGTATTGCTGCTGCTGGTGGTGTTGCCCCCTTGGTAGGCTCCATGCAGAGGTGGATGCAGAGACCTGAAGCTTTTGGACAGGGCGGAGTCCTCAGCAAGGTTTTTGAAGGCTGCGTATTGATTTCTAAGGAGTGCAAGTCTTCATACCTTATTGATGTTTTAAGGCTGATGAAAGCTTTTCACATCAAAATGTTCAACCTGTTTCCATGAGACTGGAGTTGTGCACTCAGAGATATTGTCATTCCATTGTCTTCACTTCACCCCTTTCTGAGGTTTTGCTGTTTTTCCATGCAAGTTTCTCCCTGTCTCCTATTTACAGCTGAGCTGTGCTTTAAGTCATAAATCCTTTGCGTCACTTTTTTCTTTTTATTTTTTTCAGAGGGAATAGGTATGACACCAGAAATGGGAAGTTAATGGACCAGATCCAAGTGATATGGAAGTTTCTTCTTCTTTGATAAAAGTTCAAATGCAGCATTTCTCTGTGGTCTAAATAACTATGTGGTACACACTGCATATTCCTGCTGGGAAAAACATTTCTAGTGACAAGACCTCCTTGTCTTAGGAACAAAACTGCAGAGACAAGTGTTTTACATCCTTCCTTCTATTCCAATCTCTGCCAACTTCAGCAAAGTCCATGACATCTCTGTTCTTGAAGTCCCATCATCCTTTGCCATCTGTGGCTGTTTGCCTCTATTCACACTGCTTTCATCACATTTTTATTTTCTTCTTACTAGAGGACTTCTTGAGGGAAGATCTCCTGCCATTTGTCCCTTTCTTTTCCCTTGACCTTAACCATAACTACAAGTGCAACTACCATCACCTCTGTGTGATGTACATTTTATATTTCTCCACATGCACATCTCTTTAACTGCAGTGGTTTCTCTATGAGCTACAATTTAGCCTATTTCAGATACAGTTTTATCTGACCTTTCTTAAGGCTATCTAGATATTAGCTCGTCCTTGTGTACCTAGGATGGTGAACTTGGTATTTCATTCCCTACCTTTTTGGATCACTGTAAGCTGCAGCAGCCTCCATCCCAATGTGAGCAGGCGCTCTGTGTCTCTCTAAAGGTTGTACTCAGTGCATTTGCATGTTATCAGCTTCTTTTTGCATAACATCTCCAGTGCATGGTCTTTCTTATGCTGAAATGTCATACAGCTGTCATTTCATCTAGGCTTTCAGAATTCTGTATCTGAATTGACCTGAAGCATTTTTGCTTTGTTTCTGGCTTTTCTGTGTGCTGCTATTCTTTCTCCACTTTTCTGTAATGAATCTAACCAGTCTTTGCGGTCAGAGCAGTTCACAGGTGATTCTCATTGCATGGGCTTCTTTTATTTATTGTCAGATGTTGACTCCTGATTCAGAGCAGCCTGCAACATGAGCCTCTGTCATTCCTTTGCAATATTTCCTGCTTTCTCTCATTTTCTCCAAATTAGAAAGAACTTCCTTTGAGTACCACCAAAGCTGAAACACTCAACCAACTTTTCAAAAAACGATTACCTTACCAAGTGAAGCTACTGATACAGAATCATAGAATTGTTTAGGTGGGAAAAGACCTTTAAGATCAAGTTCAGCTGTTAGCACAGCACTGCCAAGTCCATCACTAAACCATGTCCCTAAGCACCACATCTCCCAAAATCATTGCTTATCTTGCAGGTACACATTTGTGCCCTGCTGTGTGCCTGAACCTGGAAGCTGGACTTCCTATCCTTTATAGTCTATTTGGGCAGGATTTTGCTCTGTTTGTATCACCTCCAAAACAACTGCTCTGGGTCTCACTAGCAGAGATGTTCCCCAATGGTGCCATAGTAGTTCAAGGAGAGAAGGAAGTTTGCAAAGTATTTCGTGGGTTCCGTCTGCTTACCACTGAGCCTGGCCTTTGAGTCTTTCTTTAACTTTTTGTCCAGTATAGAAACAATGACTTAATTTCTTTCCTGTTTTAGGGAAAGTGCTGTAAACCTTTAGCCTGTGACCTCCCTGAAGGGCTGTGCTGGCAGGAGTGTGCTTTGCGTGTGCTTCTCAGCCCTTCCTGTAAGGCTGAAACTAAATATCCATGTTTGACTGCACTTCTGCAGTCTGGAGAAACTTCCCTTTGATGCAGTAAAACTGAAAAGTCATTTTGCACATTTCAGACACAGACCATGAAATTCAACTTGTGAACTTTGCATGGCAGCAGTGCCAGAAAGCTGAAATGCCTTTGTGTTCGCAGTAAAATGTCTATGGGAAGTGAGCTATTGGGAAAACGAGTTAATCTTTTTACTTATTATTTACTACATGTCGGATTTGTAGGATCAGTGATGTATTCACAAAATATGTGAAAGAATGTAATAGGACTCAATACAAGTTCCCTGGTGATGGAATATTACTAGGATCCATCTGTACCCTTTGCTGCAGTGCCATCCCAAAACTTGTCCTTACAGACTTCAGATGGGGGTTGTCTGATGCTGCTACTGAACGGTATTAGAAGGAAAACATCTCATACAGTGTCATTGTCTACTTTTATTCTGCCCTTCCTGGCTCACCCAATTAATTCTGAGAGCAAGAGTTGCTTATTAGGTAGCTAATGATGCAGTAATTTATGCTGGTTACTTACCTCCTGCAGCTGGCAATGCATCCCAGTTACGTGAAGACAGAAATCTGGAGCATCTCTTCCTCGGTCTGTCTTGCTTTTACAAAGAACAACATGCTCTCTTTTCCACTCTGCTGTATAGATCCATAGGGTCTGTTCAAGGTTGTCCCTCCAAGGAAACATCCCTTGACTGTGTTGTGCTATAGGGTGATTGTCCTGCTTAGCCATGTCTGTCCTCAGCAGGCCTGGTGACTGCCAAAGCTGGCACCGTGAGCTCCTCATTTGCACGGCATGCCCAGCTGGGTGTCATGCAGCTCGATGGGAGTAGCCTGATTTTCTATGCAGACATTTCAATGGGGCCATAGGCAATAAATCGGTGTCCTATGGCGAGGGGTTTTTCTTCATGTCACTCACAATATGAGTTCAGCCAAAGATCCTTTGTGTTTTACCTCTGAGATGAATGTCATCCTACACTAAAACGACTTGCACAGAGGATTACTTTAACATAACAAATATTTTTGAGCTGACTTACTGACTTGGCAGCGGCGTGCTGAGAGTACTGCGAGGCTTGTGCTGAGGATGAAGCTCATCATGCTAATCAGTACTGCTCCTCTGCTGCTGTCTCCTGCTTCTCTGTACCGGTTGTCTCTTTGGGACAGAGCCCACCTTTTTTCATTGCTTTGTTTTGATCTCCTGTATCTTTTTTTACGGTGTGCTTTGGACCCTAAGGCTGTGATGCATGACAAGGGCTATTCTAATATAAATGTTTTTGAGGGTTTGTTCATAGTCCTGAACAACACCTTTGCATTTATTGAAAAGAAAGAGGCTGCTGTTCTTTCAGTTAGTCTGCAAGTCACAGTCCTCTCCTGGTACCTCGAGTACATTGAGCTTATGTGTCTGTGCTGCTGGTAAGCAATGCTTGCAAGTATAGCTGTCAATACTAAATGCTGCCAAGCCATTTCTATAAAGGGCTGTCTCACCACAGTGTTTTTTTGTTTTGGTTTAGTTTTTTCCTAAGGAGAATTTATGTTGATTAGTAACTTTAACCAAGTAAAATGTTCAAAAAGCTATACATGGTAGTGTTTCCACCTTATTTTCCAAGGAGTTTTACTGAGAAATGAATAATATTATACACTCCATATTCAGATAATAATGATGAGGGAGATAAGTAAAAAGGTAAGAAAGCAAACCTAGGACTCCCAGTCTACAAGGAATTATGTGTGCACTTGACGTACCATGTGAGATGGAGGAAAAAAGCATGTCCAAAAGCCTCTGTAAAAACAGAAGGCCTTCATTTCTGGTGTTTGGAAAAGAATAAATCAGAGGAGGAAGGATGTGCAGGTGAGTTCTCCATCAGAGAGACAAAATTAATAAAAATCCAAAGAATCTAGATTAGAAACGTAGTAGGAACTGGCAGTAGAGAGACATTAAGGTCACCTGGATCCCCAGTACCTGTGGACTACCTGACTTCTCCCATTACACCTTTGCAAATACCTTCCCTGTGACATTCCCGCTCCTAGTGCTATGCTGCTCAGCAACCTTTAGACCAGAGCCCATGGACCCCATGTATGTATAATGTCTGGCACAGGCAGGAATCAGTCTTTGCTGGAGGCTGCAGGTGCTACCAGACTCCATGGTAGAAACACTCTGGTCTCAGCCTCTGAGATGGGAGGGAACCAAATCCAGGACCACGAAGACCCTGTGTGATAAATTAACTCTGGCTTTTCTTTATGCTCTGATGGAAGCACCCAGCTCTGGTTTCATTTGAAATCTGATGGCTTTCCCACAAATTTCATAGCACAGGACATGCTACAGAGGCAACATATCGGGAGCAGATTTGTGCTTTGCGTAAGGACTGAGATCAAAAGCCAGCACTGCAAGTCTGCTAAAGGCTTCTGAGCCCCCTGCCACGTGTCATAGAAGGAATCAGATATTGTTCATCCCAGAGCTTGCTAGGAGGTGGCACCTCAGTATTTTGACCATATGCGAAGTCCCTTTCCCTCTTCACCTGGAGGATCTCTCCTCCTGGAGTTGGTTCTGGTCTAAAGGAACAAAGGAAAAGCAGTGAAGTGGTGAAAAGGCATATTTGTATTGCCTCTGGTGTGGGCATGTCTGGATGAACTCCTGCTTTGACCTGAAGACTTCCTTTTTTTTTCCTTTTCTTTTTTTAACCAGCATTAGGGAATTCCTCACCAGCTTGTTCTTGCAGTAGCCAGGCCAACAATGACAAGAATGTGGAAATCAACTAAGCAATTATATTCACAGTGGTGGTTAACAGCATCCCTTCATCTGAAACAAATCAGTTACAGTCCAGTGAAACCTGCTGTACCTACTGCCTGTACATAATAGAGCCCTTGTGCATTTTCAGAGCGTGCCTGACCACTTAAACAGGATCGATGAGAGGCAACAGGAGAGAAATGCTATGTTTTATTAACCAGAGACACAGAAAGCCAGATATTCTTTTATTCAGCCCTCTTCCACACAGAGAAATCTGCCATTGTATTTATAAAGGTGTTTCTCTAGGTGATGCAAAATGTTGTAGGAATGAAGTCCAGGAGTATAACTTAGAATTAGCTGTGCACAAGAGCAATGGGCACTTGCCAAGGTAGGAAAAGTTATCTAACAGACTTAAAATTAGTGGTAGTTACTGTGATCTTGGTCACCTCTGAAAATCTGCAGTTTTTTCTGTACCACTGGTGTTTAATCTGTGTGCCCCAGGAGTCCATGAACTGCTTCTAAGCAAGTCTGTGAAGAGCGATTAGGAACACAAGTGCGCGTCTGCTGAACAGCACTGTACAGACATTTCTAAAAGAACATTTGTACCTTGCTTGAAGATTATCGGAGACCTGCAACTCAAACAAGACTACAAAAATGCAATATGTTATGATAAACAGAAGCCTACAGAAGTCAGCCAGGATGCTGCTGCAAGAGGCAGTTTGGGAGGTCTGCCCTAAGGTACACGCCCAGTAACATGAGCCCTCATATACACCTAGAGAGAATTTGATCCTTGATGTTCCTGACCTAAAGAATTGGCTCCTCTCTCTTGGAGGTGAAAGATATTCATGGTCCTAGGCTGTGCACCATAGAAACTCCTTGTTTATGGTGCTTTTATTGTCTTTTTGTTGAAATTGTTGGAATTTTCAGTGACTTAGTGACTGTTAGCAGGTTCAGGAAGATTCTTCAGTGGCATTTAGCAGTGTCCAGCCAGCAGCCATACAGTTAATGCAGCTAATGCCTGCTCTTGCTGAATTTGTTGTTTGAATTACTCTTTAGTCTGCACAATTATCTTGAAAGTGAAAACAAGCTGGTTTAGAGTGAATTGAACAACAGGGTCCTAAATGGGAAGGCAGTGTGAACTAGAGTAGCAAATTTTCATGGATTAATGGCCAAATTGTTGTCTCATTAAAGTCCAATGGCAAAATTCCTGTAGGCTACAATAGAGACAGGATTTGACCCTAAGAAAAGATTCCATTTGAAGCATTTGAGTGTCTCCCAAAAGCCAATTATTAAATCAGAGGCGCCGTAATAACTGAGCTCAAATTTATTTCAGGACCAGGAAACACAGTTGGGAGGTCAGTACATGCTCATCATGTCATTTCTATGGTGACTTCATTGCAGAACTCGGCACTGGGCTGTGTACAGGGCTGACAATAAGGCTGAGCTGAGAAAGAGCCTGAAAGAATCGCATTGTAACTGATGAAAAGAAGCTGTTTCCATCAGCCACGTTGTCAAGCAGCTTGGCAATGCACAAGCAAAAAAGGTCTCTTCTGGTGACTGACTTCCTCCATGTTCCTCTTCTTTCAGTGCCACCACTGGTCACCAGCTGGCTCTGCTCCAGGCTCTAAAGAAAGCTCCAAGTAATGAAATGTTTGCTGACAAAACCACACTAACAGAGTACATCTGTCTCCTCGGTACAATTTAATACCTGCACATCATTATTTTCTCTTCCTCTAAACAAACGCAACCAAAATCTGCAGAAAATACACATTTGCATGGCTCCATGTGAAAAATGAGTTGTGTATTCACTTTTAACTTCTTTTTTTCTTTTTGTTTGTTCATGGTTAAGTAGAGGAAATCAACTGGTAGAGACTTTCCCAAAATGCCATTTTACCTTTAGCACTTTTGTTAGGGAGACTAACCTCCTACTGATTCTGGACTCGTTAACAAAATTGTCAATGCCACACATGTGCACATCCTTTTAATTAGCTGGGATGTTCTGAGCCTTGGAGATTGCAGAGGGGATCTCAAAATCAGAAGGTGAGGAACTTGGTTGGCCAACAAACTGTACGTCTAGAAAAACTCACATAGCCCCCTCAAAGAAGTGAATCCCTGTAGTGAAAACAGCTCACCAGTTACCGCACTGTGGTGCAGAAACAGCATCCTGCTGGAGTAAATGATCTGGAGAGAAGTACTGGCTCACTGAGGTCTGACCTGTAACAAGCAGGAAACCTGATTTTGTATTTTGTCTTTATTTTCCTTAATGTTCTTTCTCCTTGGCTGGCAATGCTTATGCACGTGTTTGTCTCTAAGCAAGTTCTTGTTATCAGAAGACTGCCCCAAGACATTGTTTTCAGTTGAGCAGCCAGATAGCTTGTCTACATCCATTCATATGTATTCTCTTTTCCTTTCCCAGATGCTTTTAATCTGATTTTATATTAGGGCTATTTGGCTAGAAATTAGAGGTCTCTTCTAAATAAATTTTTGTGGCTTTGTTTTTTGTGTGCCTGTGTGTGTGTATAGCCAGCCTCTCAGGATAATGTTATGAGAAAAGCTAATTTATAAAATAAATAAAATACAGCCAATAGAGAATATGTTGTTTCTCATTATCTCTTCAGTCAGAATTGGGGAAGTATTTAGGCAGAGCTATATTAAATCTCTGGGATCTGAACACAATGCAAATTAGAGACATATTAATATATCTTTGATAATCTAAGTAGGTATATTTATGCATCTACAAGTACCTAAATACTCCTGGAAAGTAGCGCTCTGTTTTCATGAAAAAAATGAAATTTTATTTGCATTTCATTTTGGCTAAATGGATTTTATTTTTGATGCTTCTTCTTCTTGGTAAAAGAATAGCGAGGGAAAACCAGTTCTCCTTTATCAAATATGAGTTGGTTTTCCAACTCTGTGGCTATCCCAAATGGAGAGACAATATTGTACCTGCTAGCTAAATTGAAATCCAAAGACACTAAGTTGAGGGCATTTCAGAGTAGCAGAAATTAAAGGATTTATGTTTGCAGGAGTGTACTTCATTGGTATTTGTTACATCCAGCACCTGATACTGAATTTTACTCTGTTGATTCTGCATAAATTCAAAAGCATGAGATTTTCTTCCTAGACATGTAGCTTAATAATGCAAGATTTCTTTTGGTACAAAAGTTACATTTATTTTAAAAACCTTAAGTCTGTAAGATCATAGAATCATATAATATCTCTAGCTGGAAGTGACTCATAAGGATCACTGAGTCCTACTCCCTCCTTCTCACAGGACCTTGCAGGTTTAGTATGATTAAACCTTGGTATGTCTTGCCATTGCTTCAACTTTCACTTAAAGGAGGTTATATTTTTTAATGGTAATGGAGTAATTTTCATTGTTTACATTTATGTTTTTGTCTAGCAAACAAATTCCAGAGACTTACCATATCTGATCTGCTCTGGATTCAACATGAGTTTTGGTGTAGAGCCAGGGTTTTACCACTGGAGTTCAGTTTGTCTTAAGCTGGAAAGAAGGGCTAGGCTGAGTGCTAAGCCAAACTCTCTGGCTAAGGAACAGAGGAAGCTCAGCCCACTTTGCTTTCTGTTTCAGTACATGCAGGGTTTGATTTTGCCAGGCCTAAATGACAGCTTCATAATTTCTGCCCTAGCTTGCTGCTGAGTAAAGGCCTGCATTAGGCTCAGAACAAATCTGCAAGCCTCAGGCAGAAGAGATGGCTTTCAGACAAATTTCTAAATTGGTTTTAAAGGTTTAATTTTTAAAATTTATTCCAGCAGAAGGATTAACTCCGTGCTTTTGTCTTTAGACAAGCAACTGCTCATCTTTCGACTTCATGTCACTCACTGATTGTCATCCTGGGACTCAGACATGGAGACACCGCCCTCCTTCCTTTGGGGAGTCCAGACTCCATCTGTGGTTAAGCTCTGTGTTGTGCTTTGTGTTTTTGAAGAGTTGAGTTGACAGGCCTTTAGGAATAGAAGGTTGTTTTGAATTGTTAGGGGTACTGTTGCTGATGCGAAGGCTTTTGGTTGTTTCCAGAAGGTCACACCCAGGATCTTCTTGACATTCTCTGAAACCTTCTTCCAGAGCTAGATATATTTGACAACAATTATGAAGCTTGCACATGGTTTGTCTTGGGCTGTGGTATCTGACCTGTCTCAGCACACCAGATGTTGTGGTGGTTCAGAGATCAAGCTCTAAGTCAAAATACAATCTGTTTCCAAGGGCTCAGTCCACTAAATCTTAGTATGGATTGGTAGCACCTTGAAAGATGGATTTCTTTAAAAAGCAAGGTTTAACACTGTTGGCTGGAAAACAGTGTGTACACTTTAACAGAAGGCTGGTGGACTCACAGCAGCCAGTGTCCCAAAGGGAGCAGGCCACCACTCTGTGCCAGCTGGAGTGATTTTGTGATCTTTAAATCATTGTGTACCAAGTCGCCTAACACAGCCTAGAGCAATAAATGTGTAGAAACAGTCTGAAGGATGATCCTTCTTTATTACTGATATTATTGTACAGAGAATGCTATCATGAAGGTACTAATAACAAGTTACTAATAACTGTGAAAATAATCAACTTTTAGTGCAAGTGTTTTTTATTGTGTGCTGAAGCAGCAATCAGGTTCATCCTGCAGGTTTGGCACTAACGATGTTCATTTCCTTAGCTTCTGGCACGCACACATCTACTATCAGCTAGAAAAAACAAAAACCTTGCTTCAGGAAGTCATCAGAGGAAATACAATGACAGTGTGTCAGTACTGCAGCCCAAACAAAATGTTCACTGACGTTCTTGAAAGCTCTGAGTGATACATCCTGGAAATAGCAACAGCCGCGAGATAATCTGGCATTCGTTATCACCTGTGCCACGTAACTTCTTTGCATTTTCTGTGAAAGAAAATCAGAAGAGAGAGGACAGAATAAGCATGCTACATCTCTGTTGTGATAAAACAGTAGAAACTGCTCTATGAATGGAAATGTAATTGAGCTTGGAAATGCTAAGCGTTGAAGTGACTGGGAACTCCCCTTGGGCCCTGGACAGACCAAGTCAGCTCCTGGGGCAGTGCTGACCCTGTCCTGGAGGCTGAAGTATCCCATTGGCTTCCTCCTGACCATTGCATACTATTAGAGAGCTGCACCGAAAAATCCTGTTTGCCCACACAGGTATCAGGACTGGGATTCCATCCCTCTGGCTCATGGGCTTTTGTCCAGCCTGTGGCTTTTAGTTACTGAAGAGGCCACTGATGCAGCTGTATGCGCATTCTTAAACAACTGTTCCATAACTCCCTGGGGTGCCACTCCGCTTCACGACTTCCCTCCGAGAGAATCCTTAGTTCATCAAAATCAGTAATGGATCAGTCAGTCAAAACTGCCAACCTTTTTTCCTGGGTTTGGACAGGATGCTGCCATGTGGCAGCAAGTCAGACACACTGCCAGAAAGTGAGCGATGTTGGTTAATGACTGACCTGGAAAAGTCAGCACTTCTGTGTACTGATGGGACAGAAGACAAAGCTTTTGTAAACACACAAAAGGTATGCCATATGGTCACATACTCTGACAACCGTGCTTTCATTGTGAGGAATAACAAAGCAGAGTGTGACTTGTTAGGTTTTGTTCAATGCTAAACATAATGGTAATCTACAACTTCAGGCGTGCTCCCTCACTCAGATTTTATAGTGTGATAACTTCTTACATCTGAGTTTCAGGCCCAAGAGGAAGGTGCTGGATAGGATAAAACTCCATATAGCCATTGAGAACTGCCAAAATCACAGTGATGGTGAATATGAGCCTTGTTTTCCCCAGAACATAGACTCTTGGGTTGGGTTGTATGGGACCTTAAAGATCATCTAGTTCCAACTCCCATCATGGGCTGGGATGTCACCCACTAGACCAGGTTGCTCAAAGCCCCGTCCAAGGTGGCTTTGAACATTTTCAGGGATGGGGCATCCACAGCTTCTCTGGGCAACCTCTTACAGTGTCTCACCACACTCACACTCAAAAATTTCTTCCTAGTATCTAATCTAAACCTGCCCTCTTTCAGTTTGAGGCCATTCCCCATCTTCCCATCACTACAAGCCCTTGTAAAAAAATATGAATGTTATTCTTAAAAAAAGTCTTCCTTATGTCCAATCTAACCCTACCCTCTTTCAGTTTAAAACCACTAAGCTCCTATCACAACAAGCCCTACTAAAAAGTCTGTCCCCATCCTTCCTGTAAGTGTCCTTTATATTTTGAAAGGTCAGTATAAGGTCTCCATCTCACTTTTCAGCTCTGACTATCCAGGCCTTCATTTATTTCAAACACTGAGAAGTTAAAAATCATTTTGCATTTGTTTTACTCTGCTGTTGCTGCATTACTGTGGTGCCAGGCAGAGGAGAATCAAAACCTTGGCCTCAGACCGGAGTTTGAGGGGTCTAATCCCAAAGATATGCCCTGCATACAGGTCTTTCATGGCAGGCCGTGAGTGAAAATCTTGTCCGCGTTCCCAATATTTGCAGACTCTGGCTCTGCCTCCAATGCTCCCCACACTGCAACATCCCTTTTTAGCAAGGCAGGTATTATTAAGTTGAAACCTCACTTTGAATAGCAGGTTTGAAGGTTTGATTGGTGTCTTGTGACAGAGGTGCATGAGTGAAATCAGTGCTATAGCCATTGCCTTCACCTGATCATCCATATATCACATTATTTTGGGATAACAGTTGTGTATTCAAGAAGCCTGGACTGTTTGTTACCCTTACTGGAGTCACGCTTCACCTTTGTGTCATTTAGCCAAATTGTTTCGGGTAGAGAGGAACAGACGTTCTGCTGGAGGAAGGAAACCGCTGAGTGGCCTCGGACAATGCTTGTCTAAGCTAGGACAGGCTGGAGTAATTGTGCCGAGGTAGACAGGCAGCAGCCATGCCAGCAATAATATTATTTGCATTTTAAGCTATAGCATCTAATGGGATCAAGAACAGAACAAATTTATTTCGAAACTCATGTGAAGGTTTGCCAGAGGGGTGATTTACAGCTTCCTAGCAATAATGAACAGTTCAGCTGTCTTGACCAACATGTGGTCACGCATGTTACAAACTGACATAAATATTTCATAACATCTTTCTGCAATTGCTGTCCTGCAGAAATGTTTGTCAAACAGCTCAAGGAATCAAAAGGGGTTTAATCTTCAAATTTCATCTCAAAGTAATTGTGCTTTCTTTTTTTTTCATTCTGAACTTGGATGACTTATTTCATACTGTCCTTGATTAAAAACAGTTGGAAAAGGAGGATGGGAGTTTAATTTTTGAACTTTTTTTTAAATCTCAGGAACTTTATTAGGTATTTGATTTATAGTTTAGTGAAAATATCTTTCTTGTGCAGCATGTGCTTTTGAAACTTGAAGTGGTTAAGCTCAGTCTTGAGAAAGTGATAAAAATTAAAGCACTTGAATGAAACTAGTGGTATTTTGTCACCTGGAATATTTGGACATAGTCTACTCACACCATATGGAAACAATAGAACTGAAATTTTGAGGAGCAAAAAAAGTGGAGAATAAAAGGACTGTATAATTAGAAGAATATTTAGAGGTCCTGAAGGGGAAGTTCGATAGAAAGGACGTATCGTTTTGTATTGTGTTATTGTAGAAATTGCAGCCCAGATGCTTCGGTGTCGGGGCCAAGTGTGCTGAGTGCTGAGCATTCAACTGCATAGAATTTAGCAACTGCTTACATCGAGTTGGCAGTAAACAAAGATAGCAGGAAGAGTGTACAAAAAGGTGATGAGAGCTGGAGACAGAGGATCAGGCTGCATATATGTGAGCATTTCATGCATCTTCCTTTTTCCTCTATGTATTAAAAGGAATAAAAATTTTGAAGTAAAGGATTCGGACGAGGGGGCGGGTCAGAGGGTAGTCATGGTGGGCCAGCTACTCTCCTGGTGGTGCCAAAAGTAGCTTGGACAGTTAGATGGGCCATGTGTGCTTAGGAAAAATATGTGCTTGGCAAAGTGACAGGCCCCTGAGGTCAGCACGGAGATCATTTTGGGACTGGCTGGAGGCTGGATTGGAAAAGGACATACACTGGGGCTAAGTGTTTGTATTTATGTATACACACGCACACACACACACAAATATTTGTGTGTGTGCATATATACGGCTTTAGCTACCTGTCAGTCTTAAAAAGGGGTTTTGTGAAATGCAGCCATAGAAATGCTGGAGTAAACAGAGGGAAGCAGCTTGCTTAATGTCTTGAGAGACAAAACCACTGGAGGGTTGAGGCTATGGAAGGCTGAGAAGTGCGAAGAAAAATATCACCATGGCACAGAGCACAGCTAAACTCTAAGGTGAGCTGCCAAAAGAGGACTGCACAAAGATCTCCAGAGGGAAACTGAACACTCTTGAGATTGCTATAGGCCTCTGGTGTGTTCCAGTGCCAATGGGCACTGCTCTGGGGGACAGTTTCTCTGTTGAGCCCCAGCATAAGCTGCCTGGGTTGAAGTTCCATCAATGACCTTGCCATGCAGGACTGCAGAAGCAGCAAGGGAAAAACAAAAGTTGAACAAACCGCTCAAATAGGAAATGGAGGCTCACACAGATTTCCTGTGGGGTGGTCTGTGTTTACCTGCATGTTTAGTTGCCTTCAAGTGGTGGTTGTATCATTAAATGAGAGCTCAGGGTGTTTTTTCTATTGTGTTTGTTTTACTAAGATGGCAGATTTCTTGGTTAGAGCCTTATCTATTTCTCGTGTTCCTAGTTTTTTAAGAAAACATTGCCTTTCTCTAGAATCCTTTATCTGAGAGGGTATGTGAATGTTTTGTAAACATCTCAAATGCTCTGAAGCCAACATATGTTAGATCTCCTTGCACAGCTATCAAAATTGTGGTTCGGGAGCCAAGCCTGCTTCTCCTGCATTAGATAAGGGTGTGCAGAGAACATCTGGTAATGCTCAGGAAGCTGCTGCTATGGTTCCTTTCTACAGAGCTTTGCTAGAAGGAGCATGTGAAGGAGGACAGTGACAAGGACATAGGAATGGTACAGTGGAGGAAACATCTCTGGTAAAGTTAGTAACAAAACTACTCTTGGTTTCATTCAGATTCAGCTTCCATCCAAATGATTTTCTTGTGAAACAGCTGGTTGTATGGCCAAGTGCTTTTCAGTGGAGTTTAACCAAATACAGCACCAGCAATCATCCATGAACTGTAATCCAGCTCCAGCCTACATTTGGAGCAAACCCATTTGCTGGGGTGGCAATAGCAAAAGAGATACAAGTTGCAGAGAGGCTCCCACGCTCCAGACCTACAGCATGGTGCAGTTTGTGTGCAAGCAGTAAGCGCACAAGTCTCATTTTACGTCATTTACTGGGACCTCAAAAGGAAGCTAGTGCTCTCAATAGCACCAGACACAAATTCTATGCAACCACAGTTCACATGATCAGCTGCATGTACAATGGGAGAAGTTTCCAGACGTTGTAAAACTGGCTTTTAAAACTGTATTTTCTTAATGTTTTGGATCACATTTAAACCTTAGAATTGCCTTGATCTTTCTTCTCAGACATACTTGCTCTTTCAAACTGATGATGACAGCTGATTTTCATAGGCTTAGGAATGCAAGCATTGTCATTTATGCTGAATTCTTCCTGTCTAGTGGCAACGTTATATTGGGAGAAAAAAGTTTCTCCAACATCACAGTAACTGAAATATTGGGGTTAGTGCTTGGCAAACTGCCTGCAGAAACTGATTTTACCCTGCTGCCTTTCCTCATAAGAAGAAATAATAGCTTCCCCCTTAGCTGAGATATAGGCATGTGGACTGTGAGCTTCCCATTTCTATCCTGGACTAGCTCATTTCACTCACTAATGGGCATGAAAAGGTGTGGCAATTGTAGGTGTAAAACTGATGTGGAATTACTTAGGGAGACTGGGAATAAAGTGGGGGAGACACCAGGGCATCTTCATTTGCTTTGGGGTTAGGAGGGGCAATCCACCAGGATCTGTGTGCCAGGATTACATGAGATACTTTTGACAGGGGGCTGAGAATTTGGGGTTTGCCTCAGGATTCTGCCCAACAGCTTAATGGTAGCCCAAAACCTGATGTCCTCATTACTGCTTACTCCATCAGGCCACCCTTCGCTATGGTATTTTGCTACATATGAGAAGGAAACCAGCAAGTGCTTCATGATCCAGGCAGGAATGGTCTTCTACTCTGTTGTCTGCATGCACCATGTGTCCACCACCATTGGGGATTCTGTGCTGCTCTATTGCTAATAATTTCTCAGGATTTCTCTGGGGTTTTTCTAACCAATGCCACCTTATTTTTCTGTATATGGTAGTCTTGTTGTCCATGAAGTGATTTTACTCTTCTCCTTTACCAAAAGACACTGAAGCTTGTATTTAGACACATCAGGCATATAAACACATTTGTGAATCTAGTCAAAATCAAAAGAAATGTCAGACTTATCTGTCTCTCCACAGAGCCAAAGAAATATTCCCATTAGCTTGGCTAGAGCTCTGTGGGGATCTTAACATTGCTTTTGTGGGAAGAAGCAAGTGTGCCAAACAAGCTATTCTTTGGGGAAGTTTGTCTCATTCATCTTTTAAAAATCTGTTTTTCTCAGTGCAACAGAATCTTGTTTGCAGACAAAACATATAAGGTATGTGGCCTATAGGTTTTTGGGTTTTTTTATGTGGAGGACAAATTGCTGCCCTGGAGGCTGAAAAACTGCAGGAAATCATAATGATTTCTCTACTAACTTTGGTGTAGAGCTGCACCCCTGCAGTCTGACATCACAGTTCAGGGCTTGAGGAGTTTAGCACTGCAATTCTAACTATGGATTGATGAATAAATCCCTGAAGACATTTGTCTTACGAGTTTTATTTATTGAAGAAAACCTCCTGCAACATGTGGGAACATGCTCCCTGCTTTTTGCCTGGGACCCTGTCACATCTTGCATCAGAAATGTCCTCACCAGGAAAGCGTTTACTTCTGTGAGATGAACTGTGCAGGATCAGGTCCCTCTGACGCAGGGACTTTGTCATGTTCCAGTTCTGCTCAGTCCTACATTGGTGTAAATCAAAAGTCACTGCAAAGAATAATAGAAATGTAATCCAGTGAAAAAAAGTTACTTGCACAAAACAAAAGAGTTACTGGTAAAACCTCATTAATAGTAGGGACAACTTACGTTGTAATTGAATTAGAGGACCTCATTAAAGATGGTTCCCCAGGAACTAAAACAAACACAAAGTTGCGTTGCTTAATTATCTTTGTCTTGGAGTTTTTAATAGTGTTCCCAGGCTCTGTAGGAGAGGAAGGAAGAACAATATGAAAGGATTAGAAAGCCACTATTATATCATTTTGTAACAAAGGGGATGGCTGAGAGTGAGGGATTTTTCAGCTAGTGACTGTGAACTCAGAAAGAGGAATAGACACTGTGAGAAGAGTTTGTAAATCACAGTCAGCAGAAGGTTTGTCCAGCAATAACTGCTGAGAAGGCACAGAGGGGATTCTTCTTTCCCAGTTTCAGAGATGTCTTCCCCATACCCCAAAGCATCATAGGTTTGGGTTTTTCCCAAGCTTAAGACCACAAACACATCCAAATTAAAGGTAATATGAAGCTACAAGACTTCTAAAATGAGAGAATAAAGGATTGCCCCTCTGATGTCCCTCTTTCATTCTCTTTATGCAAATAATATTTTCAATACAGCTTTTCCAGGGTGGAATGCAGTGCCTGTCAGTCCATCCACACCAGGAAGAGAAGTTTGAGTAGCTGAGAAGGAGCACTGTGAAGAAGCTTATCAAGTCAGCTGGTATCGAAGAGGTCACAGTAGGATCTGATCTCTGTAGAAAAATCTTTCCCAGTGTAGAAAATGGATGTTTTCTGCTGTTGCTGTCTGCTCCCCAGCCCCTGTGCAGTCTCAGTGGGGATTAGTTTAGCTTCTGGAACTGACCCCTTATGGGAGGAACTTTTGCTTGCAGATAGTCAAAGTACATCCCAACCATAAAACCGGACAGGTACAAATATCTATGGAAAACACATTACAGGAGAAATCTGTATAGAATAAGCTTGTTAAGTTCCCTGACTATTAGGTCTTTTCCTAGCCTGGCTGTTAACATACTATTATAAAGGAGAAGTAGATTAACTGCACCCGCTCTTGCAGCCTGCAGTGGTGATCCCTGTGTGTCTGTATTTCCCCTGTGTGCCCTTCCAGCACTCTGCTCTAGTCAGATTAGGAAGTTCCCAGTTCCAGGGACTGTTGCCAAAGCGTTGGAGATGTTCACTTGTTTACTCAGCTCAGAGACTGCCAGACCAGCTTTCACTTGCATGGATGAGGTGGTCCCAAAAGTTTCCTGAGAACTGCAGCTGGAGTCCCAGCATCACAGAGGGCAATGGCCTGGGACTGTACAAACTGCATAAACCCCTTGGCCTGGCCATTCAAGAAGTCCCACAGCCCTCTCTGTGCTGCGGCTGTTCATTGCTCTCTAGAGCATAGGCATATGGATAGATGCGGTAAGCCAAGGCTTCACTCCAAAAAGATGCTCAGGAGCTGGAGATTATCTGAGCTACACTAGGCTCTGGATGTTCTATGCTAGGTAAAGCATAATTCAGCCCTTGATTAGGCACCCATTACGTTAAAAACAGTTTTCTGATATCACAGGAACTATCATTTATGTCTTCATTTCCCCCTGCAGAAGACAGATCTATAATGAGTAAATTATAAACACAAGCCTTGCTAGCATCCCTCCTGCTTGTAACAAGCCCTGAGTGAAACACCTCCTTCTCACTGCTAGAAAGTGCAGACAGTGATAAAATTAATGATTGTCTGTGAATTGGCTGCACCCTTCAGTTTCTGAAATAAGTGGCTTTTATGGGATTGAAGTGCAAAGAGGTACCTTCCACATAACAGACTTGGTGCTGTCAGCAATAAGAAAACAAAAGCATTTGAGGTTCTTTGCAGTAAGCCTTTTTTAGAACAAAACCCCTCACTTAGCCCCTACGTAGCGTGAAGCCTTGTGGGCAGCTGATATTTTTGCCTTTGTTTTTGGTTAGTGACATAGCATCTGCCCTCTCCATGCCAACTCATTTCCAATACATTTAAAATTGAATTGGAGCACCTGGCTTTAGGTCTGCAAGGTTGTGGCTCATCATCTAATCATTAGACCTTTCAAGACCAGAAAAAGTGAGGTACAATATGGCTTTCAGGCAGTCTTAAAAAAAATCCAAGTCTAAAGGCTTTAATCTTAAACATAGCAATACCTCAGTGAATTTGAGCTTTTGATCTGGGGCAGAATGTGTTTCCAGACTCATTTCACGCTGTGCTGTTTCAGTGAATATAACCACATCACCATGGGGTCCTACTCTTAGGTCTTCACAGAAACTTCAGAAAGCAGCCTTAATATTAGAGCTGGCAATTTCTATTCCACTCCCAACCCTGCCACAGAGGCACTGGATGATGGACCAGCTCTGTACTGAAAAGTATTTTGGAGATTTAACTGGTTGTGAAGGCAGCAAGTTCCTCATCACGCGTGTTTGCAATTGCTCCAGCATGAAGATGCTTATACTGGTATAGCTCATTCAGATAAATGCAGAACTACAGTGAGTTAGTGATGATGTGTGTCACTATTGCCATGCTTACCCTTGCACTGTTGACAGCACAACTGTGGTTGTGTTTAAACAGTTTGAGCTGCTCCTGGTCTTGTGGGATGGTTGGAGATGTCATTCAGGCAGAGCCCAACCCACCAGAAAACAAGAATGGGTTACTATAGTGGTCATACAGGTTGTTGTTTCTGTAAGGCATCACGGTATTATTTTGCATAGAAATGAGGTGAAATACAGAAAGTTTTTATTGTATTGGATGTGTGATCATTTGATGAAATATTACAACTTTTCACTATTTTATTGTGTGGATAATCACTGAATGGACTTTATTTCCTATTGAAAAATTACCACAAGAAGATTTTCAGTAGCTGGATGCAGAAATTCCTAGGATACTGTGTTTCTGCCTTTTCTACCCCTTTCAGAAGAGTAACCACTCCTGGTTTACTGTGTTTGCTAGCTTCATTTCTGTTCTAGAGTGTGAGCAGGGGTCAGGTCTAACACCCTGATCAGCCAACCTGTGATGCGACTTTCTCTAGACAAGCAAGTGGAGTATTTACTGCCAAATATTTCTGTCTCTCATTATCTATCCTCCATGTTCAAAGGTCACAGGAAGTATATGTTTTGAAATTGCATTCTTTTTTACCCATTCATTGTAGATTAACTTTGACGTTCACAGTAGCTGTATTTATCCTGCTGTGATATAATATTGGCAATGTAAAGCCAAATACTGATGCAGAGCTGATGTCCAGTGTTGATCTTACTCTAGTATTCCAGAAGTCTCCAGCCTGGAGAATGCAGATGATTACAAGTTTTCTGATGAGAACGTATTGCCTTTTTTTCCATTCAGAAATGATGACTTAGAAAACCTCAAACTTTATCTTGTGGGAATGTACCAGTTCTGCTGTGAAACTCATTTCGGGGAAGGTTTCTCCTGTCCAGGAAGGAACTTTGGGTCAGAAATGTCAGGCATTTCAGCAGAAACACCCGTGTCCTGGGTACAACATTCAACAACGACCATGGAGACCTCAATGCTGTTTCTGGGCTTGGCAGCAAAATCCTGGCCTCCTGCCTCCCAGGCAACTGCTGACTCCTGATCTGCTGGCTGGAAGAGGAACAGTTTCTCTCTGCTATGCTCTTACAGCAAAGATTTTTGAAAATACGTGACTCTATCCCCATAACTTTTTTTTTCTTTTAATTTGCGCTAGTGCACATTTTACTAATGAAAGAAGTGTCACAGTATGTATGTACAAAGCATGGATCTGGCAAACAGGAAAATTAGGTTCAGTCCTTCCCTCTGGTACCTGTCCTGGCACAGGTACCTTGGCATTGCTGATAGTTTGACAAACATTTTTGCCTGCATTCGCACCACTTACACGTGAATGGCTCTTCCAGTGGTTCATTCTCACGGCGGTATGTCCCCAGCGGCTATGCCCAGGTTTGCCAATGTCTATAGAGCCATCTGTGGTATCATCAGACAGGGGAGCTGCTATGAGATCAAGTGACCCAGTTATTTTTAAGCCGGGTACTTCCTCTTGCTGATTAACCGTGTGACTCCACACATGGCTCGTACTGGCACAACTACTGGGATGGCACAGGGATGGGAACAAGCAACAGGAGGGGAGAGAAGGCTGCCAAAACCAAGTTCATCAAGGTACATCCTCAGTTTTTCCTTTGCAATGATAATAACAGTTATTTGTCGTAGATAAGTGTTAAATCCATGGTAGAAAAGAGCAGTTTAACAGCTATGCAGCCGTAAAGCTGCTCATTAATATTTTGTCAAGCATGTGTCTGTGTGCTTGAGTAGATGTAGTTCAATAATTACAGCTTTTGAATATTTCACTGCCAGCTGTTCATCAAGATATGAACCAGCTGGTTAGTTACGGGTGAAGTTTTCATTAGGGTTTAAGCTCCTTAGACCCTCCTGAAAATGTTTTCTGCCATCCTGCTGTCTAATCTCCTATCAGCACAGCAGAAATACCATTAATTTAAGACTGTTGTAATCTTCACAGACTGCAGAATGCATTTACCATTGCTGTTCATTGGGCTGAGTCCAGCACAGGGCACTGCTGGTGGTCTGGAGCATCAGCCCCTGCATGCACAGGAGAGGGACATGCTCAGGCTTCTGCTTAGGAAGCGTGACCTTGTCCTGTAAGAGCAGGGTCATCGCACACAGTCTAGCACTTGAGCTCCAGCTGTGGGACAGTGTCAGTTACTTAATGAGGCTTGTGGCACTCTGTGTGCTGCTTGTATTTGAAACAAAAGGTTAGCACTGAGAAAGCATCCTGCATGGCCTGTCTGTCTTCTGCACTGCTGATACGCCATTAATAAACTGTGTCTGGTGGCAGCCTAGTAGGTAACTGAAGTGGATGAGTTGGGTGTACTATGCGGTATCCAAAATCTTTGCTGTCTGGATGTTAGCAAATGTGACGCCCATCTACAAGAACGGCTGTGAGGTGGATCCAGAGAACTACAGACCTGTCAGCATGACCTTGGTGCTGGGGAAGGATATGGACTAGGTCTTCTTGGGAGCCATCATGTGACATGTGCAAGACAACCAGAGAATCAGGTCCAGGCAGCATGTGTTTGTGAAAAACAGGCCCTGCTTGACCAACTTGATCTCCTTCTATGACAGAGTGACCCAGTTGGTGGATGAATGAAAAGCTGTGAATGTTGTCTACCTGGACTTTAGTAAAGCCTCTGGCACTGTTTCCCACAGCGTTCTCCTGGAGAAACTGGCTGTTGATGGCTTGGACAGGTGCATTGTTTACTGGGTAAAAAACTGGCTGGAAGGCTGAGCCCGCAGTGATGGTGAATGGAGTTAAATCCAGCTGCTGGCTGGTCACCAGTGGTGTTCCCCAGGGCTCAGTAGTGGGCCCAGTCCTGTTTAACATCTTTATCGATGATCTAGATAAGGGAGTAAAGGGCACTTTCATTACGTTTGCAGGTGACACCAAGCTGGGTGGGAGTGTTGAGCTGCTGGAGGGCAGGAGGGCTCTGCAGAGGGATCTGCACTGGCTGGACTGATGGGCCAAGGAAAATTGTCTGAGGTTCAGCTAAGTGAAGCGCTGGGTCCTGCAAGGCCGATGGCACCTGGCCTGGATCAGCAATAGTGTGGCCAACAGGACCTGGGCAGTGAGTGTCCCCCTGTACTGGACACTGATGAGGCCACACCTCAAATCCTGTGTTCAGTTTTGGGCCACTCACTAAAAGAAAGATATTGAGGGGCTGGAGCGTGGCCAGAGAAGGGCAACAGAGCTGGGGAAGGGTCTGGACCACCAGTCTGGTGAAGAACAGTTGAGGAAGCCAGGGGTGTTTATCCTAGAGAAAAGGAAGCTTGGGGGGACCTTGTTGCTCTCTACAACCACCCGAGAGGTGGTTGTAGCCAGGTGGGGGTCAGTCTCTTCTCCCAGGTAACAGGTGATAGGATGAGAGGAAACAGTCTGAAGTTGCTCCAAGAAGGGTTTGTATTGGATATTCGGAAAAATTTCTTCATGTGAAGTGTCATCAAGCATTGGGGCAGGCTGCCCAGGGAAGTGGTGGAGTCACCACACCTGAAGGTATTTAAAAGCCATGCAGATGTGGTACTTACGGACATAATTTAGTGGTGGACTTGGCAGTGCTGGGTTAACACTTGGACTTGATGATCTTTGAAGTCTTTTCCAGCCTAAATGATTCTATGACTCTAAACATGTTATGTGATTTGTAAAGGAGTGTGGTTGCTGGGCTTCCGGGAAGGCTGTGGAAACTAGTAGGCATGAGTTAATGCAGTAATATAAAACAAGCATAAAGTGAAAGAAACACTAAGAATATGTATACTATAAAGTTGAAACGACTATAGAAATACACAAAATTCAGATGGAAAAAGAGTGTGAGTCATTAAAGCACTACTGGTTTTGGGACTGCTAATGCAGAAGCTTCAAGGTCTGGATGGTCTGGGCCCCACGCTCCCTGCAAGGCAGGACTGCCTCCAGGCCCACAGGGGCTGCGTGCTGTTGCTTGCTTTCTTTTTGGATATCCTAGCTGATAGTGCATATCATGCCATTTGAATGTGTCTTCCTTTTTTCTTCCCAGGGAATGGCTTTTACGCTTGAAGAAAGGCTGCAGCTGGGAATTCATGGCCTCCTTCCTCCTTGCTTCCTGAGCCAAGACATTCAAGTCCTTCGTGTGATTAAAAACTTTGAAAACAAATCTAACGATCTAGACAAGTATGTCAAAAACATCTTATTTCCTCTCCCTTCTCCCTTTACTTTTCAGTTCTTTAAAGCCTCAAGGAAAAATTGTGGATTCGGCTTCAATGTACACATTTCCCTCTGAGTCACTTTTTTCCAGCTGTACATGCTCTCCAGCAGCAGAATCATAGAGTAGTTCAGGTTTAAAAGGTCATCTACTTCCAAACCCCCTGCCATGGGCAGGGACATCTTCTACTCGATCAGGTTGCTCCAAGCCCCATTCAACCTGGTCTTGAACACTTCCAGGGATGGGGCATCCACAGCTTCTCTGGGCATCCTGTGCCAGTGCCTCACCACCCTCACAGTGAAGAATTTCTTCCTAGTATCTAATCTAAATCTACCCTCTTTCAGTGTGAAGCCATCCCCGCTTGTCCTATCGATGCATGCCCTTGTGAAAAGTCCCTCTCCAGCTTTTATTTAGGCCCCCTTTCGGTACTGGAAGTTGCTAGAAGGTGTCCCCAGAACCTTCCCTTCTCCAGCCTGTACAACACTGACTGTCTCAGCCTGTCTTCATAGGAGAGCTGCTCCAGCCTCTGGTCATTGTGACCCTCCTCTGGACTTGCTCCAGCAGGTCCACTGATGTTACTTTTTTCTACCACTACATAACTGGAGAGTTCTGGTATACTTTGCGTACAAGAAAAAAGCAGAGCACTGAAGGTAGAGTGAACACGTGTATTGCATGTACTCATCTGTATGGTCATCAATACATTCACTAAAACATTGGATGGAAGAACAGAAAAAAAAGTCAGTGTGTAGGAAAAAATGAAAGGAAAACAGAAGCAATAATGTGTATTGACTAATCTCTCGGAGTTTTCATTGCATCCAGTATTGTTCATCAGGGTTATTGATGGAAGATGCTATTTGATTGCTGCTGTGATGGACAGTAGGGTTTGCATCTCCATCTCTCTCAGCTGCCCTTGATCTGAGGACTGAGGCAGCAGGACTCTTACCCTGTAGACCAATTGCACTGGCTTTTCTGTGTCACAAATACCTGTGTTGATCTTAAAAATTATATAATGATAGCCGTGTATGATGCCTTTTGATGGAAATTTCAGAATTCCAAGGTTGTGCTTGGATGTGACGTCCAGCCCTACTGAGTCATTGTGAGCTGTCACTGAGGGTGGTGGAGCTGGCCAGGCCCTCTGGGAAGATTTGCTCCAAGTATCTGCTCATGATGTGGCACAAAGGAGTGTCAGGGCTTGGGAGAACTGAGTGCATACTGAGTGAGCCAACGACTGCTCTTTGTGAAACTGTGAACAACCATAAATACTGATTTATAACTATTTTATTTTACTTTAAAGGTACATTATTCTCATGACATTGCAAGACAGGAATGAGAAGCTTTTTTACCGAGTGCTGACCTCTGATATTGAGAGATTCATGCCCATAGTTTACACCCCAACAGTTGGCCTGGCTTGTCAGCAGTATGGTTTGGCTTTCAGGAGACCACGGTGAGTGAAGAGACTGTGTTTGCCTTTTTTTAATTTCATGTGAATGTTTCTTTTGTATCGACACCATCTTTATGTGGGTGGCCCAAATCATCTAAAACTCAATCCCTCATCAAAAAATGGACCAGCAAGCAGCTTCGTGTGTGTACATTTGATGATGAGTTGGGGAGTTGAGAATAGCTCTGACTTCTTCCTTTAAACAGTGAACAGAGTGGTTTTGTTCTCAAACAGTACTGTACAGTCCCCAAACAGCTTGCTGAATTTAGGGCTGCACCCCTCCCCATCTGCTGTCTCAGGAGCACTGAGTGCCCTCTGCAATGCTGTTTGAGTAATTGTTGGGTTTTGGATACACTGTGCTGATTTTGAACTTTTGTATGCACTTCCACAAACTACCCCACTAGAATCATTTTCATAGATGATGCTCTGCATCAGTGCCTCCCTCTCTGCTCAGAACAGTCACTGTGTAAATTCATGCAACATTAAACACTCTGTACCATGTTGGAAGACCCCATTCTGCATAATTCTTTTTAATGATTAATGGTTAGATAAATCCCTTGTTAGCTTTCTGAAATACATTTTAGTCCTAGCCTGAAAATTCAATGGTACGGTTCAGTTTTCTTTGCAAGCTTTTAAATTTTTTTGTCCTTGAAATGTACCAGTAGTCAGATGAACGTTTTAGCTTTTGCTATAGAAATATGCAAAGTAAAGGAATGGAATAATACCATTTTCAAAGCATTTCACAAGCATGAGGTTTAACATGAGGTTGCAGTTTCAGCTGAGAGTAGCATTACAGGTGGGGCAACTGAGGCAAATTGTACCAAGTCTAGGTCACAGGGGGTCCCTGAGGCACACTCGAAGACATAAAGGCTGTGTAGACAGATAATTAATAACATTTTATGTATAAGATTATCTTGGCAAACATGCTTGCTTCCTGTGTGTCATGAAAATTCCTAATAAAGCCACTGTATTCCTTCACATGAGCTGCTCCTCAGGATTGATTTTTGTCTTGTGTCTATGCTAGGTAATTGTGTTCTGTGTCCTGATGTGCAACTTGTGGATCTGCTGGGCTGTGGTGAAGTCATTCATCTAGTCAAGCCTTAATCGTATCCTCTCCTCCTCCTCAGTGTGTGTGAGGAAACCAGAGAGGGATCTGCACTTTGTACAGGGGGAGGACACTTACTTCTTCTGGGCATGAATAAGAGGGAGCAGAGATAAGAGAGTCCAGACTGTGTCTCCAGATGTTGAGCTGTGAGCACTGTCAGGCAGTGAGGAGCATACTGCTCGTTCTCAGCTAATCAATATTAATGAAGCAACTGCTGATTCTCAGCTAATCAATATTCATGCAGCAATTCCTGCAGTACAGCCACTGTGTCTTTGCCTCCTGGCTGCCTTTACCTTGCAATAAGTTAAAACAGTATTTGGGAGCTTTGCTTCTTTTATTTTCCATCCATTGTTATCTTCAGGAAAGCAGGGATGTCTTTCCACATGCTGAACTCTTTCTGCAGTTGTTGCTGTTGGAGAATTCCTGTTCCTGTAACTCACGTCTTTCTCACATTTTAAATCCACATTATTTTACCAATGTGACAGCAATGTCTGTTCTCATAATCTGACAGTTTTGCTGCTAAATTTGGGCTGGGTCCTTTCTGGATTCCAGCCCATGGCGGCTTCTACAGGAAAGAGCAAATGGCCATGTTCTTGGTACACTGGATTTCCTGTGGTGGGGAGTTTGTTTCCCTGAAGATAAATTTCAGCCTAGCTTCAAGTTTGGCTGTAATCAAGGTTGTTTTAGCAGAAGAATGTTTTTGTTGTGAAAAGAAAAGAGTTGTTACATCATGTAAAGTGATGAGACTAAAATGGGAAGTGTTCGTATGTGCTTTTTTTTCAATCTGACTCTTACTTTCTTGGGGTATATATTTTCTGTCCTGGAGCATATTACATGCATTAGGAGTTGACCTGCTAGACACATAGTTAAGGTTAGGATGCTAATACTTCTGCTGAAATCATTGGGACCAGGAGATTTGGGGATCTCAGTAATTAAGATCTAAATCTAAATTTTTAACTCTTCCCATCCTGTTATCTGAAGCTGCACTGGCAGTCTGAAAAGCTGATTCTTCTAACCTAATTTTATTTGTATTGGAAGGTTTTTAAAACAAAATGGCGCTCGTATAAATATATTTCACTGGTGTTTTAGGGAAAACAAGCACCTGGAACTGGAGAGGATATCCAAGCCCTTCAATTTTGCTCTGCCATCACAGGAAGCTTTAACATTTAATCCTGTTCACTAACTAATCATATTTTATTTTAAATCTGCAATAAAGCTGCCCTACGTAGCCCATTCCGTTAACTCTCATATAAATAGAAAGCACTTTTCCCCCAGTATATAACTTAAATGTTCTTTGCCAATATTACCCTCTCTACAGTGGGCTTTTCTCAGTAGAAGACTCTTCAGTCTGGTGGTTTTCTTACCTGTAGTTTGTGCTGCTCTGCCCTGGTGTTCCCACTCTGGAGTGTCCTTGTTGGCTGCACTTCTCATGAAATGCACCACAGGAGAGCAAGCACTGCTTTGCCCCAGAGGACTGGCAGTGCTGAAGAGGTCAGAGCAGTCAGTTTAGTTCTGCTAACACATCCCAGCGGGCCCTCACCTTTATTGGCATTACCTGAGAGCTCTGGTCACTGTAATTCATTTTGTCTTCTGCCTGTGAATCTTTTCTTTGAGACATCTACCACACCAGATACGTGCCACTCTAGAACTGTACTTAGCATTTCTCCTCACTCTGTGTCCTGCTGTGAGCTCTGTCCTGCTGGGTTAGGGTCATTCTCTCCAGAGAATCAGTGTTTCTAAACTTCTCCTCTGGAGTGCCACACCTCCCAGCCTGGCTCTTTGGACAGCAGAGAGCTGATTTGAATGTTTGCTGTAGCAATTACCTTTCATCCAAACTGTCACATTTAATGCTGTTAACCAGGCAAGAGAGATGAGATATCTTCGTTTTAAAACTCCATGTGGTGCTCCAACATGGATGGGTGTGCCCATATAGCACAGCTTATTGTGCAGTCTGTCTGTGGCCACAGCAGCAGCAACCTTTGGACACAATTAGCTTCTTTCCCATCTTAGGATCTTTCTCAGCCCCAACAGTGCTTGGCTTTATACTTGAAGGTTGAGCCTGGAAAGATTAAAGTTCAGGTAACTTCCTTACAAAGCAGCTCTTGTACAACAGCATCTGAAAACAGTCCTAAGATGTGCAGGAGGGCTTCTCTCAGAATCATTTATCAGAACACATTTTTCTGTGTTTGCATGGCTGCAGATTTTGTTTGTCAGATACTGTTGTTGTAATTGCAGGACTCAGTGCCTCTTTTCCCCTTCTTAGTCTTTATATACAAACCCTTAACGGGTGAACCTCTAACCTGCACTTTTATGGAGCTAGTGGACAGAGTTCTTCTACCAGGTCAGGGCTCCAGCATACTCCCTGCTAGCAGATTTATCTGCTCCAAATGGAATCAGACACCTGGTGTTCTTTTCTTTCAAAAAGCTGTCCAGCCAGCAGTCTAAAAGAACAGGCTTTCTATATTTGACAGTAGAAAAGAGCTACTACGAACAAACACACTTGCAAGCATTCAACTCTTCTCATGCTTATCTATGATGCCCACAGTTTCCCCACTTCTTCTGGTGGGCCAGGCATAGCTCCTGATGCTCCAGAAGGTTCTGTGCCTTCCCCAAACTCCTACTGCCTTTCTCTGTACTAGTTGCTTTAAATTCTTCAGGCAGGATATTTTTTTTCCATTGACCTCAGACTTCTTCCTATGTGATTAACTCTCAGAGGTTTAGAATGACTGAAATAGAGGTGGAACCATAAAATTAATAAAAATTACATCCGAGCACTGTTGCCTAAGAGATCTGAAGTTTTTGCTGGAAGGTGTCTGTGTTGAATACATTTTTCCTATCTTGTTTTTCAGCCAGCTCCCTGGTGAGTTAACAATATTTGTTTATTTAAAGCCATGTAATAAGCATTACAACCTTCAGGCTAAAATACAGTTTCATTTTTTATTTTGAATTTTTGAAATAAGAAATATAAATTATAATGTAATTTGTAAGTACAGGTTGAAGTACTAAGCAATAGCACCTCTTTTGCAGTAATGATTAAGAACCCTGTCAAAATCTCTCTTCTGTGATCATACCATGTTTAATAAGCACAAAAGAAGAGTAACACGGCTAAAGATAAGTCTTCCTAAGCACAGGTCCTGTCTGCAGCTGTGGCCAGTAACAGGAAGAATACAGGACTAGGACAGGCAAACATGCTCACTTTTTGGGGACTTCTCAGGTTATGCTCCTCCTCATTTTGTGTCTTGTGGTTGCAATTTTGTTACGAAAATCTGTTGCTCTCTTTGGCTCACAAGTTCTGTAGTGGTTGTGAGGTGACGCAGATGTATGCACGTTGTCAAGGCCGAAGGATGCGACTGGAAATAAGGGTCCCAAGGTGACAAGACTTGTTTCATATAAAGAATATATCTTTTGTAGTGTATGATGATCAAGGGGGATCCAGACTTAAGGGAGATTTCTTGCAGTTGTACAGCTTCAGGTCCTTTGCCTGCACGTGTGCAGCTCTGCAGTCTGTCTCCTGCAATCCGTCCCTGGCATCCCTTCACTGTCTCCTCCCACCACCCCTGTGCCTCCACAGATGTCCATGCTGCTGTGTAATGATGGTTCAAGGATAAATCTGGGCAGATCCAAGTCCTTTCTGGGCCAGCTGGCAGTAATCCAAATAGCCAGTTCACTGCCACCTGGACAGGAGCTGTGCTGACATGCTGAAGCAGAAGCCAGCTGCTCAAGGCATGGGGAGGGCAGGTTTGCTTATGTTCAGCAGCAGTGATAACACAACTAGCTTCATGCAAAGGACAGGCTATCCTAGGTACTAAGGAACATGGGCCTTAGAAGTGTTTGCTTTTCAAAGCCCAGGGATGCCTTATCCTCGTCAGAAATTTGGTAGAAGGAAGGAATGAAATGTAACAAATAGGGCTTGCAACTTTGAGACACTAAACAAAGGAAGGAAGGGGGAATCTTTGTTCTTTGATCCCACTAACAGAGTCATCATTTCCTTAGGAAATGCTTCTACCACCCCTATAAGCTTTCAGACTGTGGTTGAGAGTCCTTTTTGCTTTAGACTAACAATACAAAGCCTCTACAAAGAAAAGTGCATAGTAGTGTTTTGATTTTTTTTCCTTTTTTGGTCTTATTTTTCAATGTAAAATGTACTTAATGAATATCATGGGGGTCCTTATGGAGCACAGGACTGAACATGTGCAATGCTATTTAAAAGGTATTTTTTAAGCCTGAGGATCTCTTAATTGTGACAGTATCTTTGAAAGAGACTACACTTCTTCACAAAGAGATAGTAAAGAGGAAACTTAGGGCATGGAATTGGGGTTTTATTTCTTCTGTGATGGTGAGGGATAGTTTGTTACAGTGGCATAAGACCACAGTCTCTCAAGACACTGGTTAATTCATAAGCACGGTGTAATTTGAAAGTATAAAGTTGTCAGCTGCTCCTCAAAAGCTTTTCGCATCCCCTGAGAGTAGGACTGGAAAAGGTTGGTATATCACCATTGGAGAAAGGTTATGAGAACAGAAAAAACTTGCCTAAGCTCACTTTTTTTTTCTGTAAACGTAAATATCCTTGAGGACTGCTTGCAGAACAATGCAAAACGTGTTGGGATTAAGCTGAACCTGGAGAAAGCTAACAGGATGCAGATGGTGTGAAAATTAAGTCTGACAGAATAATGATCTGTGTCTCTGATGAAAAATGAGTAAATGAAACATCAGTCAGTCTACAGAATTGTCTTGTCAGCAGGTCTGGCTCCGCTGAGTGGCTTTTTTTGTGGTGTTGTGCTGTCTGAGCAGCAGGAGGGAAAGTTACCTGCCATTTCTGGACACTCTAAGACCAAACCAAATGGAATTAGAACAAAAGTGTAAATCCCATAGACTTGTCCCTAACCACAGAATTGTCTGCACTCCCTCTTCTATAAAACGTTGGAGACCAGAAGTGGGTGGGAAGACTGGGGTTTGGATTCTTGTCCTGAAAGTTTGTTTTGAAACTCCTTTAGAAAATCTCTACTTCTTGTAAAAAAACTGGTTGTCATAACTTCTCTTGTTGCCACCAGTCTGGTTCAGCCTTCTTCCAGAGGCAGCTGAGTCAGTGCATGAGAAAGAGGAATGTGTTAAACAGTGTGTTTAGGTAACGTTGCCACAGGTGCCCAGAGACTGGTCTGGTAACAGACTGAAGGGGAGGGAATGTCTGTGGAAAGTCTCACAGAGACCATGTGTAGTCAGAAAGCCCTGAAGAGGTTGTCAGGAGACATAGGTGGGAGACAGTCATTGGTATGGGACAGGATTATTGCATGAGGCGGGGAAAGCGTGGTTGGAATAGGTGAGGAGAAAGTAGTTCATGCAGATGGAGCCCAGGGCTGCTGAAAATGGCTCAGCCTGTTTGGAACTTCTGAGAGCTGGCAAAGTAATTCTCTTTCCCCCCACTTTCTTCGGGTAAGTCTTTTCAGTATGCTGTACCCCTATCTTTGTCCCTTCTCTGTTTCCACTTCACTGAAGTGTTTTTCAAAATGGGGAGAAAAGCGCAGATTGGCTTGTGGGCATACAGAGAGAAGAGCTGGTGTATGAATCCTGATCTGAGGTTCCATGGAGTCTGGGGAATGGGATGGACACCGTTGGTGTTGTGAGGCTGTACCACAGTTGAGTTACTACATTGCAATGAGTCAAAAAGGGAGTGAAAAAGGACTTAGCTCTGTTTTTTTAATTAGAAAAACAGTCAGTGCTCCTTGTTCCATATCTTCAGTCTTCTCTCTCTCTCTTTTCCTCACATTTCCTAAGAAAAATGTGTGTGCACTGGCTGTAACAACCATGAGAAACTTACATGGGCATGAGGTAAAATGTCAGGCGCGCAGAAGTTAACAGCAAATCTCATGTTAATTTATGAAGGTCAGGCTTTCCGCTGCTGTCAGAGGTGATTTAGATTTAAGTCTGTTGAAATTCCCTGATTTACCAGGAGAAGATTGAAGGAAGAGGTGGAGTTGTCCGAAAGAAAGAGGTTGACCTGGTGAAGGAAATACAAGGGAATGTGTTCGCCTTTGATCTGGCATAAATCTATGCTGCTGCCACAAAAAACAACCCCACCTCAAACAAAAAATGCCAAAGACAGGGAGGAGGGAGGAGAATTACTTAGAATAATGAATACCAGGATGTAAATTTGAGGGGAAATGATGCTGACTATCATGAAAACCTTGGACAGCAGTATCTGTTGGGCTGTGGAACAGTCATGGATTGTGCCCAGAAAGCCAGCCATGTCCTGGGCTGCATCCAAAGCAGCGTGGCCAACAGGGCAAGAGAGGTGATTCTCCCCTCTATCTGCTCTGGTGAGACCCACCTGGAGTGCTGTGTCCAGCTCTGGGGTCCCCAACACAAGAAGGACGTGGACCTGTTGTAGAGAGTTCAGAGAAGGCCACAAAGATGCTCAGATGGCTGGAGATGCTCTCCTGTGAAGACAGGCTGAGAGAGCTGGGGTTGTTCAGCCTGGACAAGGGAAGGTTCCAGGGACACCTTAAAGCACCTTGCAGTACCTGAAGGAGGCCAACAGGAAAGCTGGAGAGGGACTTGCACAAGGGCATGTAGTGATAGGGTAAGGAGCAGTGGTTTTAAACTGAAAGAGGGTAGGTTTAGATTGTATATAAGAAGTTTTTGACTGTGAGGGTGATGAGGCACTGGCATAGGTTGTCAAGAGAAGCTGTGGATACCCCATCACTGGAAGTCTTCAAGGCCAGACTGGATGAGGCTCTGAGCAATCTGGTTTAGGGGAAGGTGTCCCTGCCCATGGCAAGAGGTTTGCCATGGTTAGATGGTTTGCCATGGTTAGATTATCTTTAAGATCCCCTTCAGACCAAACAATTCTGTGATCCTATGATTCTATGACCTGATTATGGAAGAATTCATATAAAAGCTGCTGCTATTTTCTGGTTTTGCTGCAATTTATAGCTGAAGTTAGATTTTTTTTTATTAGGTAGATTCACTAAAAGTATAACAAATTATATTTCATTTATCTGGAAGCTGATTTCTCTGGTATTGTCAAAATAATCTTTCTTTTCTTTGTCAAACTTTATTCTAATTCTGTGTTCATTCTTGGGGCTCCTTGCAGTGCACTTTAAAAGGGAAGGTGTGGGTCCTGGAAGAATTTGCACAGAACAGGAAGGAAATATAATCAGGGTAGGACTTAATTTAACTTCCCAGGGGTTTTTGATCCCACCGTAACCTCTGCACTGTCAAGTAAAAGAGAATACATTGTGTGCTTAGCAGTGAAAACAGATAAGGGCTCCTTGGTCAAAATCAACTGAGCAACAGCGCTGATCAACCATTTCAGCATGTTTCTCTTTGTAATCCTGTAATCTTCCAGTTACTGAGATACTTCCAGCATCCAGCACACAATCAGGTGTAGGACTGAACCTCCAAAAAGGCAGAGGAAAATCATGGCCAAGTCAAATTTTCCTACACTTAAAATTGTTTTTGAACAAAGAATATCAAGCCCCTTGAGCATGATGAGCTTAAACACAGCAAAGGTTACTGAATTTGGGAAATGCCCGCACTTGCTGGTTGGTGGAATCCCTGGATGGTGGAAACTTATGTCTCACCTCAATGCCCAGTCTTTACCCATCTGCATCTGTAAATTTATTTGTGGTCTCACCCTCTCGCTCCTGCACATTAGCGAGAAGGGAGCTGTGGGTGCTGAGGGTAAGCCAGAGTCAGACCCCATACAGCAAACCTGCTTGGCTCTTACCCAGTCCTTGGCTCCAGCAGCTCGATCCTTACACAGACCTTCTCAGAGGTCCTCCTAAACAGTGTTGAAATGCCACTGCTGAACAGGACACTGGGAAGTTTGGGGTTGTCAAGTTTTAAAATACAAGGAGGATTTAATCCCTGAATTATGCTATGACTTGGCAATTCTCTGGTTCAACAAGAGAATCCAGTCCTGAGAATACAGTAGGGAAAAGCAGCTCATGACAAGCCAAGAGCAACATGGGTCTGCTGGCCTCCTCCCTTAATCCTAGAATGTGGGTAGCAGAGATCCACTGGGGACCTGATTCCAACCCTCTCCATTTTCACATTGCTGCATAATGACCAGTAACGATAGGTACTGAGCTGGTCTTTCTCCATCAGGTTCCCCCTGGAGAAGAAGAAAGGATATTTATTCTTCAGGCTGATTCCTGACTAGCAGAACCAATCAATCAAAGATTCCTCCTGGTTTCTGTCCTCTGTCCCCTAACATTTCATATCTGTGAAACCTTAAGTTCCTTTCCACATCCTCTTCATCCTTTTTTCATATCCACCTCTGCTTCACCATAGCCACCTCCACCAATTTGTGCTCCTCCCCTTCCCTCGCCTCTTCCTAGGGAGCAGCGAGCACAGCTTTCAGTGCTCTGCTTGCCGTCCCCTCTGATTTCCTATCTGTGCGTTTTTGATCCTGCCCATAACCATTCTGTTTTTTCATTTGGTTTCCTCTACAGTCACCTTTTTTCCTCCTTTTCTCTGCCTTCTGCCTAGCCCTGCAGGCCAGGAAACCTCCAAGGCTTTGCTAGGGCTGGGCTAGTGAGGGCTTAGTAGGTACTAGAGTAGGTGCTAGGTGGGAAGCAGCGCATGTTGTGTGCAGCTGCAGACTGTGGTTTTGGGCAGCTGTCAGAATAATTGTCAGAGTAAGGTCTATGTTCCCCTCTCCACAGTGGTGAGGACATGAACCCCTTTATCTTTTCTCTTTATCTCAACAATAATTTTCATAGAAGGGCGTGGGAACAAACATCTTTGAGACCTTTGCCTTTCTGATAGGTTTGTTGAAATGAGCTAGCAGGTGAGAGAGGACACGGGATAATTGCCCTTTTCCTGGGAAAAAAAAAACCAGCTAAAAATAGTGGTGGGTGTTAATAATTTGGCACATAGGAGATGGTTCCAAAAGCTTTGCTTTAGGCTGTGGTCTGGACCTTCCTACAGTGGCAGGGGTTGAGCAACGCCAAAGCACGGGGAGGGCTACACCTTGCATTCATATGTGCTCATTTAAATCTCTCTGTTCCAGATTTTTGGCAGTTTTCCTACAGCTTAGCAGCATCCCATCCCTTGGAATCATGGAGATTTCCCAGTGTGGGGTTAGGGAGCTTGTGTGGATAGTGAATTTTTCATTATTGTACCTTGGAGCCCGCATCTTCTAGCTTCCACACTGAATTTTGGGTTTCCTACCTAAAATATTTGGTGACAACGTTAAGGACATTTATAGTAGTAATGAAATTATTCATGTTGCTGATCATTTGAAATTAAATCTCTTACTGTACTTGAATTATAGATATATTGCCTCATAAATCTCTGTATAGATTTCATTAATAGTCTATTGTCCTTGGTTTCGGTTATTTTTTTCATTATTACTTCAGGGTACTGGTCAGCATCCTACAATTTACAAAGAAAATTACCTAAAACAATGAAAATTTCTTGGGTTTTATTATAAACAAACCTGAAAAAAATAGCTGATGAATCATCACAGAAATTTTGTCCAATCTGATGATTAATTGTACTGTATTTAGACAAATCAGTGCATGCTAGCACATACTTTCTCTACAAAGTCTGTAGCCCACAGGCATTTGTAATCTCAAGCTCCCTAAAACAGCCAAGCAATTTCAAAGTTTATTTTGTTGTTCTGAAGCCTTTTGTCCTGTTCTGGCAGAGACCAGAACCAAAAAAAGTCAACAGTGGGGGTGCAGCTGGTGGAAATGTCCCTAAAGGCTCATATTGCTCAACCTGTCAATTTTGTATATGAGTTTTGAAAGTGAAAATAAATAAACCCAAATGTAGGCCTTTACTGTAACCACATTTTATTTCATCTCTAGCACAGACTGGCCTTAAATCCAGAGTGGCTCCTGCAGCCTGTTCCTCTGGCGCAGCAGTACGAGTTTTCTGTGGTTACAGAAAACAACAAAAGCCAATCCATCAGCTGATCCCTCCCTCGCGTGTGTCCCTTTTGCAGCCTTGGACAGCCAAAATACCTACCAGGCAGCTGGGCTTGGGGCATAATTCAGCCAGACTGCAAAGAGCACAGAGCGGCGTGCAGCGGCACTCAGCATCCTTCCACCGTGACAAGCCAACTGGGTTCTTCATTTCCTGAGTGTGAAAATAATTTTGACATGTGGATTTCAGTGTTACTCTGAGACAGTCTTGCTCCAGGTTTTCCAAGAGCATCATGCCTTTGTGTGAGGAATGGCTGTGATCACTGCAGAAGGTCAGCTTGTGCCATGCCTGTCAGAGACGTTTTCTGTCCAACCTTATAACTCACTGTAGGTTTCTGGCTGCTGTCTCGCAACTTTTTCATGGCTGTCCAACGGCAGCCTGGTGCAGGCTGGGATGCTGGCAGGGATCTGACTCATCTCTTTTGTTTGTTGCTTTTTTGAGCAATGATTTCCCATGGACTTCCTATGTCTTCTAAGGGAAGTCCAGGCTTAATTAAGTTAAAACGCTCAAGGACTTTTATGTGAGTAGAATTTCATCACCTTCGGGTTGTAAGTGGAGACACTTAACCTTTATTAGTATTCCAAGAATGAGCCAATCCTATCCAGATAATAACACTTACTCATGATGCCTGCTTGTCTGGTATAAGTATTAGGAATATGTGCATTTTCTTAATGTTAACTTACACGGTAGTTTTTATTGTCTCCTCACTTGTGGAGCAAGTTCCCCTCATAGCACCCAGACTAGAAGTTAGTAAGTGCAAAGAAAATTAAACAAAGCCTGAGTTTTGTTACCTTTAGTCTTGCAATTCACTGAGCTGGTATGGCAGCACACACACGAGGAGCCAGACTCCTTGGAAGGACCCTTTTTTGGCTGGATGAGAAGTATTTGGAGAATTAAGGGCCTTAGCTACAATTTTAATCTGCTCCCCTCCATCAGTTCCTCTTCTCAGGAAGAAGTAATTATGTAAGGCAAAGCCTAGTAGCCTGTTAAAGAAGACACCTCTTTTCTGAGATCCAATAAACAAGGCTGATGGACTGAGCTCTGTGCAGAAAGCACGTGGAACTTGCAGTTGAGGTTTTTTTGGGTTCTTCCTGCTATATACCAAACCCTGAGCAAGCCTGACCATTGCAGTGTCAGTAAATATTGGATAACGCTGTCCAAATACATTCCTCCCTTACTGAGCAAGTATCTTATTCTTCAGAGAGAAGTGCTTGTGGAGGAGTGAGTGAGGAGAAGAAGGATGAAGCTGCAACAATTGAGTGGGAGGGGTTGTGTTTTTTCAACTGCTGTCAATTTAGGAGCTTTTGAGGTCCTTCTGGTGGTGTTTCTCTTCCTCCACAGATCATAAATATACAATCATTTTCTATCTCAGCTAGTAAGGGAACTTCATGCGAATCGAAGAGCAGTGTCCTTTTGCTTCATGCTAGTATACATATCAGTGATCCAGTGCCATCATTTGTTCTGCTCTTTCGTGGCTTTTGACCAGTGTGATGTGAATACTGGTGGGTATAATTGCTGACTGTTACTCATATATGGTAAGTGTAAAGAGGCCATTAATTTTATAGGTGTAAACAGGTAACTGAAGTCGTAGGAATGCTGTCCAAACACACAGCACAGGACAAGACTGGAAGAAGAGCACAGCAGTGGCCAAAGAGGTTTTACATGGAGCTTGATGAAGCAAAGGCTTTGATTGCAGTGGATTTCTGTTTGGTTTCATGTCAGAGGCAGCAGTGGGGCAAGACTACACCAGGAGAGTTGCAAACATAACCACAGGAGCATTGGTAATTGTCAAGGAAAAGCCCTTAGGAGAGGGAGAGACTTTGGGGTAGGAGGGAAGTGAGGAGAGATTTAGAGCTGTGAGGAAAGATTGCATAATGTTTTTCACTCCCCTCCGCGCTTTGGGGAATGAACATTCTCTGTAAACAAACAATAGCACTTTAGAGATAGCACTGCTGGCTCCACTGTTTTTCCAATGGGAAATAGCTCACAAGTCAGCATTGCTAACCAGGACTGTCAGAAAAGGGAACACTACTTAGCCTTTTTAGAGAAGTAACTGTTTATTGAATGAAAGGATTAAAGGATATTTCTGTTTTCTAATATCTGAGACATGTTAAAACTAATTCCTTCCCAAATGACTAAAGGAATCATAGAATCATGGAATGGTTTGGGTTGGAAAGATACTTAAAGATTATCTAGTTCCAACCTCCCTGCCATGGGCAGGGACATCTCCCACTAGGTCAGATTGCTCAAAGCCCCGTGCAACCTGGCCTTGAACACTTCTAGGGATAGCAAGTCTTCAAACTCTCTGGGCAGCACTCTGTTGTAGTGCCTCACCATCCTCACAGAAAAGAATTTCTTTCTAATATCTAATCTAAACCTGCCCTCCTTCAGTTTGAAAGAGCCATTATCTCTTGTCCTATCACTACATGTCCTTGTAAAAAACATAAATGTTATTCCAAAAAGCCATCACCAGTATCTAGTACCACTTCCTCTGGGCATCAAATATGCCATGTTTTCCTTGTCTCTGACCTTTTTCTAAAATGAGCCTTGCAGTTAAGGGATTGTCTTCGTTGTGGGACTTTCAGAATGCCGTCAGGATGGCCGAGATCTAACCACCACTGGGGACCAGAGCAGGATTCTTCTTATGGCTCACGTGGTACACTATGTAGCTTTAGAAGTCCTGGGGTACTGCCGTGAACTCAGTCAGGATAAAACCAGAAAAGACAAGATAATGTGCCTGGCTTAGGGATGAGAAAAGGTCTTGTGTGGTGTGAGTGAACATACTCAAGCCCTTTGTTGGATTCTGCAGTGAACTGCAGTTTGCTAGATCCTGCAGTCCAGATCGGGCAGCTTGACTGGATTTGCTGACATCCAGACAGAAATACTGCCTCAGTGACAAATTAAGAAGCTGTAACTCTCCCTGAAGTTTCTTGGACTCTTACAGACGTGCTCAGTGGCACAGTAAAATCCAGTCTGACTTCCACCTTAACTAAAGGCAGCTGTAGTGAAACCTGTGCCGTTAATGCACTGAATATGAGACTGCAGCTCTGAAACCCTAATGAATGCAGGTTGAAGCACTCCCCGTTTTTAATTACCCCCACGAAGCTAATAGCTCTCTGAAGGTTACTATTTAACCAGAAATAATGGCACAGCATCTACATTCTGGATTGAAATTGCTGAGGCAGTTAATTTTTACTAAGGTCTAATTCTTGTGGTTTTGTCCCCATGTATGACTGAACCCATGTGGAATGGCAGGTTCCCGGGCACAGGTGAGTTTCCTGGTCTGGAAAAGCATTGTATCTCTGCCCCACACGATGCCCATGCTACGTGACTTGATCAAAATTACTTACATTTTTAGTTTTACATTTTAATTGAATCCTTGTTATTGAGTCTCGAGGAGATTAAAGGAAAACTGCCTCATTTCTTTTTTTCTCTGAAGCCATTTATCAACTTATCCCAAGGAAGTTGGAGCAGACATGATGATAAAGGCAGAATAAAGATTACAAAGGTTGCTGATGTTTCATTTCTCCTTCAGAATGCTTAGGCTGCATCTTTTCCACAGAAAAATCAAGTTAATCAAGTTTTGTTGCCACTTGGATGTTTCTTATTTACCACTGGTCCATCTAGACCAACCTGTTCCTCTTAGCATTCAGAGCTCTACCTTGCTGTTCTCAAAGGCACAAATAAGCTTTTGCTCCTGTTACCTCTCCTATAATCTTGGGATCATAGAATAGTTTGGGTTGGAAAGGATGAGAGATCATGTGGTCCACCCCCTTGCCATGGACAGGGACACCTTCCAGTAGACCATCTTGCTCAACCTGGCTGTGAATACCTCCAGAGAACGTGCATCCACAGTTTCTCTGGGCCACGTGTTCAAGTGCCTCACCACCCTCATGGTAAAGAGTTTGTGTGTCCTTGAGCGAAACCTGGCTGCTACTCTTCCCTGTTCACTCATCAGCAAAGCTTTTGCTGAGTTCAGTTTGTGGAGCTTGTCTGTTCCTTCTGCCTGTCTTGCAGAAGGGATCTTTGGACAGATAAACTCTCTGCCAATTTTGGGCATGTTATTTTAAATAACTGGCCAGCTCATCTCTGTGGGTATGTTGTTGTCAGGAGGGAGAGCACAATTCTCTTGGGGATCATACAAAATGAGGACATATCTCAGTAACCCCTGAGTCTAAAGTCTGATGTGTCTGTTTCCCTTTGCACCTCAAAAACACCATGAATTCGCTCAACTGTCTGTCAGAGTTGGTCACTGCATACTCCATCTGCAAAGGGACTTCCAGCTCACTACTACCAGGATCCCCTTCTGAATGCTTGAACACCTAATGGGAGGCCACAGAGCCTCAACCAGGCTTCAGCTGGGTGCCTAAAGGCACTGGAAATTTAGATGTTTTATTGAAACTGGGCCCTTGGCATTAGTGAAATACAAGGCTTACTTAGATACATGCCCACTTCCCGATGGGGTTGTGTCACTGAGAGAGGTCACTCTCCCCACATGGATCACCATTTCTGCTCCTCCTGATGATTTCCCTTGCAAAGCTGGTAGTGCCATTAGAGTGTTATTCTAAAATAAGCCATCTGATTTTGTGCAAAGTAAAGTAAGGAGCAATTAGCATCAAATACAGAATATTAAGGAAGGGAACACAAATTCTGAGAGGGCTGTCTCTCCTTCTTGGTTCTCAGACACCAGCTGGGCTAAGCCAAGGCAATCCGTCAGCTGTGGGAGTCCTACTCCCAAGGAACATAGTGAGAGTAGTCACTAGATTTTGGAAGACCCAAGCTGAACTCTTTCTACTGGCAAATCCTGAGCAGGGATTGGAGACCAGCACACTGCCCTCCTGATTCAAGGGCCAGAGTCAGGAGGCAGTGGGTAGCTGCCCTTTCCACTTTTATATGAAATAACTCTCAGTTCCATCAAGCTGCAGGACTGGCAGTAGGTAGACAGCTGGGTTTCAGCTTCTGCTGTGAGCAGAGGATGTCTTTCAAAGGTTAAATAGCTGGTGGACTTCCTTCAGTACTGAAGAGATGTGAATGTATGAGGCACATAGCTAGACATGTAATGGGTGTCTTCGTTATGTATGGAAAATGTTACCTTCAAACAATAGCATTATTTCTAAAAGCATATCACGACCTGAAATATATGCAGTGATGTTACTAATTTGCACTTTTAATTCCCTATTAATAACTACTTTCTAAGCATAGATGGCAGCAGTACAGTACTCCCTTTTTATGAAGATTGACATCTGTGAATACTGTCTTTGAGGCAAGCCATGTGTATGTGATTAGTTCATTGGTTATTGGCACAGTGTTAAAGAATTACACTGAATAAATGAACCGTTATTTTCCTATTTTGCCTTTCTGATCTGTCTGTGTGATTGTGACTTGATCAGTATTGAAGTCAGCACTTTTATTTTTCTTCTTTTCCAAGTAAAGGGCATTTTCATTAGGAATCCCACAGTTGACTGTGGGAAGATATCTGTCCCCTAGAAGAGTCATGTGAGATAAGGCCTTGCCAGAGTGAGTAGCCCAATTATGTTTGATTATCCATCACTCATATGGCCTTACAATGGAGGTTGTTTTCAAGCTTCTTCTCCCTAATATTTCACATTAGGAGCCCAAACCATGACCGGATCTGAACTTTCTGGGGCTGACCAATAGTTGAGAGATGTAAGCAGCAAAAATGCATCTCTCCGTTTTTCCAACTGTTACTAATCGCTGGCACAACTCCTGCCTTTGTGAGCAGATAACAAGGCAAGAAAAATGGGTGCCTCCTCCTGCCAAGGGGAGTCCTCGAGTCAGAGCCCTTGATTTGCACTGGTTAGACAGCATTGTGAGCAATGTAAGTCATTTTCTCTGACACAGGTATAGAGGACAGGTTGCTTTTTTTGGGGTTAGTGCAGCCTGAAAGGAACTTCGGTAAAATCCCAGAGTATCACAGCCGAGATCAGTCAGTGTAAATAATACTGTCCTGGGTATTGAAAGAATCCCTGCTACAGACACTATTTTTGATAACAACAGCAGAGAGGTGAAAAAGAAGCCATAAATCTAAAACATGTTTCAAAAACAAACTCTTCCAGCTCCTAATTTTATTTAAAAAGAAGGCACTTTTGTTTAAACCCTGAGGACCTTTGCATTGAGAAGTGATTAACCTTGGTGCAATCAGCTATGTTATTGTCCACGTAAACACTTCACACTGAAGTTACATGCAAACATTTAATTTTCTGTTTCACTTCTCCTCATTTTTTCATGATTTTCATTCGGTGAATGTCAAAAACTGGGATCAGATATTCATGGGGAAAAAAGAAACACTGTTACAAGGGCGGCTTTGGCTTGATCAAAGCAAATGCCATGGCAAAAATTGATCCAGTTGGATCAGAGTTCTGTGGGCTAGAGAGGTGACCCAAATATCTAGCTCTGGAGTAGCCATCCCCATCACTGACACTGGTAGCTGGGTGAGAAGGATCATGCTTTCACTGTTTGGATGGCCAGGAGCTCTAAGCTCCTCAGGAAAGAATGTGTAACAAGGCTTGTGGTGAAACCGTCAGCCTCCATTGCATTTGTCAAAATGCTTTAACTAGAAAACTCTTCTGCACTAAGGCAGTTTGCTCCCCGAAGCAAAGATGTTTCACAAATGTTAAATGTGCAACACTGGTGGCTGCTGAGTGAAGTTGCCATTAAGGATGTTGAGATGTTGAGCCTTTTGGTTTGAAAATGAGAATTTACCTTGCTATTAGCAGTTCCTTGAGGTCTCATTTTTGTATCAGTAAATTGCCTGGTTTTGTACTCAACAGCTCACATCCCTCCATTTTCAAGTTCACCTGTTTTCTTTAATCTTGGAGTTACTTCTTTTATTACAAAGCTTATTTTTCTTCTATTTCCTTCCTTTTCCTCTCTTAGGGGATTGTTTATCACCATCCATGACAAAGGCCATATTGCAACAATGCTAAACTCTTGGCCTGAAGAAAATATTAAGGTATGTGGCGTGTCTTCTGTGGACTGGGAAATTACAGGGAGTTTGGTGCAAAATGGAATATTTAGTGGAACTGCTTGGCATCATTTACAGAACTGGCTACCTAAAAGGACAAGCAAAGAATGTTTCCCTTCCCCAGAGAATTTTCACGCTGAACTTCAGTTCAGCTTCAATTTCCAGTCAAGCTGGGACTTCAGAGACTGTCATGATATGTATGTATGCAGTCAAGAACAACTTTTTCAGAGGTAGCAGGAACCTGGCCAATAAAAAACAACATGCATGATAATAAATTTGTACAGAATAGGGGCCCTAGTGAAAAAGTAAGATATGTGTATTGAAAAACTGTGTGGCTAACTTGCACCAAAGCTCTTTAAGGTATCTCTGTAACCAACATGCTTGTAGGACTCCTTCCCACATCCAATGAGTCATGCAGCATCAAGAACACTGGCAACTCTGCAAATCATGTTTGATACCCAGCAGCTGAAAATATTATTGATGCCCCACCCAAAAAGTGTTCTTGTGAAGTGTTTTTCACTAGAGCTCGGGGCTGGGCAAGTCCCTGGCATGAAATAAAGTCAGCACTTAAGACAGGTCTTGCCAGTCACCTCAACTTATTCTATCAGTTTGAAAGTACATGTTCCTGGGAATTTCCATGGCTATTGACAGAGTTTTGGTCCCCTATCAGTCATTTGCTTCATCCAGGAACAAAGGTTTGGCAGCTGAGAAAATCTTGCAAGCATTTTCCATTTCTAAGGGGGGAGAAAAAGGAAATTAACGTGTTTTCAGAAAAAGTGATCACATTCATATAAACTTGTGTTTGGAACCATGGAGAAGAGAGGCAGGCTAGGTATTTTGTCCTTGCTCTGTCCAACAAACTCAGTATTTCCATTTGTTTCATTCTGGGGACTGTGAGCAGAACTCATTATGGCTAATAGATATGTTTTTGCAGATGGGAAAACTGGCACAGAAAGATTAGAGACTGTAGTTGAAACAGCCCCTCTGGCACCCAGAATAGACCATAGGAAGGGCAATGGTCCATGAAAGAGATTCAGACTATCTACTTTCCAGGTTTGCCAGACTACAAAGGCAGCTCATTTTAGCAGTATCGCTGTTATGGACCACAGGGTTCCCTGTGTCTTTGTGCACAGAATGCTTCATGCCTGAACTGGCAGGCACTTGAACACTCACGATTTTGAGATAAGTAGGGAGGCACCTGGACTGCACCTAAGTCCCTGGAGGGACCGTTTTGGTTTTTTTTTAAAGGCTGAACACCCCCACCATTGAACACCACCCACTAAAGACAGTGCAGAAATACCTGGAGATGCTGCCCACATTTTGCTTATTAGAATTGGCTCATTAGAGCTTCGTGGCAACAATGTTTACTGTAGAAATGGGAAATCTGGGCCAAACCGTGTATCCTCTGCCTGAAAGGGCTGGAAGGGTGCTGGTGCTCTGCTTAGCTTAGCAAAGCCTCAGCCAAGCTCTAATGAGCCACACCTTCAACCCTCCTGTCAAAGCTGGGCTGCCCTGGAAGAATCACAGTACCAGAAGCAGAACAAGTGAGAAGAAACCATTTCTGGTCATACTTATGTGGGAATGCGGGGGTTTTGTGTCTCTTCCAGGATGGCTAATGAATCCTGACATGACAAAATATTGGATAAAATGCTGGCCATCTTCAGCAGTGCCTTCCCTTGCAATTTTCTCTCTGGTTCCTTAGCCTTGTACTCTTTTCTTCACAATGGCCCAGCTAAAGCAAAAGGAATGCAAAGAATCATACAGGATGGGTGTCATCCTGACAGCTACGAATTCAAGCCACCTCAAGGTGAGGATGGTGTAGAAACATGTATTTTATTCCAAGACAAGTGTGCTGCCGTGCAAGGTACTGCACTGGCCTTCCATCCTGCCTTCCCTCCCTTCATTCTTCCCTCCTTCTGCAGGATGCCTGCCCTAGTAGTGCACTCAGGATCTTGAATCCCCATCAGGATTACTGCTGTATAGGGCTGTTCAAAATCCTTCCCATGGTGTGCTTTCTGTCGGTTCACTCAGTGCAGAGTATCAGTTCATCCTGTAAAGGCTGACCTCGTGCAATCAGTGCAGAGAACTGGGAGTGCCAACAGCAGCACTTGCCTCTCTGCATTGCCTTGGCAGCTTGGAGATCAGCGTAGCGCTCTGGATCACTCTGCTGGGCCACATGCCTCCTACTAAGGCACTGCAAACCTGGACTGGTTAACTGGATAGAGCCTATGGTCCAGAGTCATCTCAGTTAATATCAGCTGCCTGGGGACTTAGTGCCTAGTCTCATATTGTAAGTACTTCTGCAGCGCCCATGAAGAGGGAACTGAGCTTTTCAAAGAGAAATAACCCATTAATCTGTTCCCAAAACAGCTGCTGGAGAGAGGAGATGATCTCTGGAGGTTTCTGTCTCTCCCCATGAGATGTCAAACAAGTTTAGAAACCATTTAGATGGCTGGTGTAAACTGCACACCTAACCTTTATACAATGACTTCACTGGAGTCATCAAGAAAATTTGTGTCACAGATAGAAACAGAAAACAAGTTCCTAATTGTTAAACGAGTAACCTCCTACCGTCAGGTAGATGGGTCTGCCCTGCTCAGCCAGAGATTATTGTCCTGTTTGTTGAGTTCTGATCATATGAACATGAGCAAAAAATAACCATTACTTTAGTGTGCTTGTGTATCAGGTGCTCACAGAAACTGTGCTCTTCTTTGGGGTGTTTTTCAAATCCAAAGAGCAACAAGTAAATGTGAATCCAGTTTCCCCTCTGTTACAAATAGGAATGCATGTCTCCCGTGCTGTATTTTCTGTTCTGATTCATTTTTCACTGTTGCCCTGAAGAGCTTTGGTAACTATAGAGTGCTGCAGCATGTCTCAAGCTGAAGAATTTTTCTCTCACTGATGGATATCTGAGTGCTATTGAGAGGTTTTTAGGTTTGCCTGAGAACATTTATTTGTTTGGATGAAAGGGAATCAGTGGTCCAGAGAAGTATTTTGATTAACTCCATTTAATTTCTGGATAAACCTGTAGCAGTGTATATGCTTGCTGCTTTCCCTTTTCCCATTACTGCCTTTCAATCCCAGTTGCATCCTCTGGGTGTGGTAAAGAAGTGAGCGCACGCCCAAAACCAGATGGAGCCCACCCAAAAAGAGACTCTCTCATTGCTAACACTTCATGTTGACTCAGAAGGAAAAGCAAACAGGAAAACGTTCAAATATGTGTATAGTTTATGTTGAATAAGAAAGGACACTGAAATACATTTCTTCCACACATGCAGTTCTTAAGCACACTTTTTTCTTCTAGAAAAAGAGATGAAAAAAATCAAGGCCAAATCTCCTTTGTGATACTTATTGTAGAACAGCTGGGGATGCACAAACAGCCATGCTGCTTGGGCTCTGCTACAGTGAATTGAAGTATTGTCTAGCAGAGCTGCTGTTGTCCCATACTGTGAGCTGCTACCTGTCAACCACACTTTCTCTACCCCAAAATGAGCAGCCCCCTGTTGCTAACAGCTAATTAACATGGAGTCATGCAGAAGGAGCAAATATCCATTGCACATCGCATCTGCAAAGTGGCATCAGTGTGGAAACAGTGGAGCTGGGTTTGCTTCTAGAGGCTTGGCACCTCCATACAACAGTCTCTTCTGTTGCCTTCTTCCTAGGCTATCGTGGTGACAGATGGAGAGAGGATTCTTGGTTTAGGAGACCTAGGAAGTTATGGCATGGGTATCCCGGTTGGAAAGCTGGCTTTGTACACAGCTTGTGGTGGAGTTCACCCACAACAATGTCTCCCTGTCCTGCTGGATGTTGGCACAGACAACGAGGTAAGACAATTTTTCATAAATCTGACATGGAGGGAGAAAGAATCAAGATTAGTGCTTAACTGAGGCTAGTTCCCTAAATGTGGAGACAAAGCTGGAGACATCCAAGATGAGATGATGGCTAGACCAGCACTGCAGGGAAGTGGGAAGGTTTAATTCCTGTTTGATGCATGAGAACCTTTTGTTCTTATGGGGAACTGAAATAAACACTAAATAGACTCATTGGTCCCCTGGTGAGAAGACTCAGAGTGTTACGGGTTGGTGCTGAATGCTCAGCTCCACCTTTCAGCATGGCAAAGTGAGTTGACAGGCTTCGTACAGGAAGTCCCAGAATTATTCTTCCTGTGATAATTGTGAGTAAACAGGCAGATATTCGTGTCTGTGTAGAGATGACTATATTCCAGAAACAGAGAATCCCTGGTGAGTGGTGTGGGAATGATTAATGTCACTGTTTTGTTAGATTGCACATGTTATTGCACATGATAACCAGGCAAGAGGACTCCATCTGTTTGCAGATTTTTGCCTTATGACTCTGGCTCAGAAAGGCCAAAGTGAAACATTTCAGCAATGCCAGAATGGACATCTGTGAGGATGTCTTTTTAAAATTAATATCCTATAGCTATTTGTGATGGCCTGGGTTTGTCCATTTTTGTAAAATGTACTTGTGCTTCACATGACCCCATGTAAACCAAACACACATTTCTTGAGGGAAATAACAAATCTGGGGTACAAGAGCTTTGAGTTTGTGTATGAAGATGAATTAATGCTGACATTTTCAGACATGCTGATGCTCACTGAACAGCTAGATTTTCTGCACCTCTTTCAGTCCTGCCCCAAGTGTCTCACACTGGACACTTGAAAAGAATGAAAGAATGCAAAATCAGTGCCCACAGATGACCTCTGAGAATCTCAATTACCTGTTTGGTCTCTGGTCCCAGGCTTATGTTAGCCCTTTAGCATAGCAGCCTGTCACAGACTTGTGGAATACAGGGTGTGCTCATCTCAACCTGATTCATGGTCTTTCCTGAAAAGGGAGAACTCTGAGTTTGGACCCACTGAGGCTGAAGCAGGAATTAAGTCTCAGTCCCTCACTTCTTGCAGTCTCCAGTCAATAGAGCATTGTACTTGACTTTGGATCCTTCATCTCTTCCTTCTCCTCCATGCTGATCTGCACACCACCAGTGCTTTGAGCCTCCCAGCTGGAATTTCCCCCAGAGGGAGCTGGGTGAAAGTGTTTCCCTTCCCAGTGCAAGCTTCTGATGGTTGTACATCCATTTGTTTCTATCTCAGCAGCCAGTGGACACTAAAATCCAAAGTGGCACCAGTGACTTTTGGGCCTCTCCAAGGGTCAGATGGCATCAGAAAAAGGGACTTACAGAATCACTCTTGGACCCTTTTTTTTCTACCCAAGATTAGATGTAATTTACGTGTTCAGGAACTTCTTTGTGAAGGCAATTTCCACATCTGGGTTAAAGATATAGAAGCTGCTGTTTTCCAAGTATGAACAATGTATTTCCTCACAATATAAATAATTTGTTTGCTTATTTATTTAATGGCTTTCTCGTTTGCATAAACCCAGATTAACTGAACTCTAAGCACATCCTAGGCACATCCTGCCCCCAAGTAAACTCGCTTATCGGTGCATGAATAAGATACCTCTTATAGGCATTCATCCTGTTCATCTCTGTCCATTAATATCTGGCTAACACATGAACCTCAGGTAGAATGCAGTAAATATATCAGTCGTATTGTATTTTTAGCATCAGTTGCCAGCTTGTCTTTCTGACAGCCCATAATACTCTGTATACGCTTTCAGCAAATCAGTCTTTTTTCAGAGCTTGGCGTTTCTCAGCTTGTCTGTGGCAGAATTTTGTGCTCCATGAACAGGCCCCAGAGCACACGGTGCTGCAGGAGCAATCAGGGAAGTAATGCAAATGGGTCTCCTTTCTGTTTCGTGGCCCTGAAGAGCCTGAATGAATCAAACTCAGAGGAAAACCTCTTTCATCTTTCCTTCTAAGGGAAAACAGCTGTGGCTGTAAAAACAGATCTGATATTAGCATACCTGCCAATATTTAGGGCCATATGGCTGCAGGACAATAGGTTTGAGATGGCTCATCTCCCCCTCATGTGGATGGTTCAGTTCCTGAAACTGGAAGGGAAGTAAAGTTCCTTTGCAGTGACTCACAGAGGTGTTGGCCCACCTGTCTCCTGCCAGTGTTTGTCCTGTAATTTTCCCCAAAATACATGCTGTTTCCATGCTGACCCAGTCTTTTTTAGGTGGCTTATGGATGCTAACTCAACATCTGCTGGATTAGTTGGAGGAGTGGCCTGATTTTATGTTCCTATTGGGAACCAAAATATAAATTAATCTGTTGTATGAAAATACCTTGACTTTACACCTACCAGATAACCGAGGTGAGTGCTAGGCAGGTGCAGGTCTTGGGAACATTTTGGCATCTGATCACTTCTGGTCTCTGACCAGACACTCTTGTGATGTCACCTAAAAGGCCTAAATGACGTGTCATTTCAAGTTACATCAGGTGGTCTTCATTGCACAAAGCGCTGTTTGTGGTCAGCAGCAAAATGAAGAACTGAATGCACACTAAGCACTCCTCACACAAGGTCAGTTTTATTCCCTAGGAGTGAGGCACCTTGGCAGAGAGCCTTTGGTAGACTTGTTGTGGGGATGCAGAGCTCCCTTTCCTACAGCAGCCAAGAAGTGTTGCATCCCTCTGACTTTATTTACGCTAAAAGATAGTCTGTAGCTTCCTATGGAAGCACTTTCTGCTTGGGAAGAGATGTGTGAGCTGGCCTTCACTGCATAGTAAGTAAAACTGATATGACCACATCAGACAAACTTTTTTGGTAGGCTGGGACGTAAATCTCTGTCCGTCCACAGAAGAGAAGATGTCAACAGAATTGCTTTGTGTCCTAGGCTCTCCTGAATGATCCACTGTATATTGGACTGAAACACAAGAGGGTTCGTGGGAAACAGTACGACGAACTGATTGATGAGTTTATGCAGGCAGTTACCAACAAGTAAGTGGGGTTATATACACGGCTCCTCTGGGCTGCTTCCATTTAAGAACAAATGTTGCAACTCCTGAAATAAACATTAGTAAAATTGATCATCCAGCCAAAGGAAGGTCATTTCAATGCAAGTCTCCTGGGTGGTCTGCAAATGACTCTTTGTGCTTGAGCACTCTGTGTCAAAATTATTTGTCTCCAGAGAACTGAAATGGGACTGACTATTTATAAGCATTTCCAATCCACATAGGCCCAAGGTGTCAAACATATGTCCTGTGGACTGTATCTGGCCTCTGTCATGCATTTATGAGCCTCATTCAGCAGAGTCAGAACCTAAACTTTGGTTTGTTTACACTTTATAAAGGAAGTTCCTAGCTCTCGTCACTGTGAAGGAAATAATCTAAATGGAAATGGCATTTTCCTTCACATGGTGTGGAGTCTGCAGACTGCCTCTCTTATGGCTTTGTCAAAAACAGGAACTTTCCTGCTGGCATTTAAGTCTGTGGAGTAAGAAGGCCAGGATTATAAGCATTGTCCTTTTAAGAGTGGGACAAACCAGCTGCATGCTTCCATTCGTACTCACTAACTGGGATAGAGGGTCTCTGATGTACCAGGGAGTTTAATATGGGAAGAGCGGAACCACTACCTCAGCCCTGTGCACCTCTCTCTGAAACATAAAAGAAAATGTGTTAAAATCTCCATGACTATCTGGAGAGATTATCATAAGCAGGAAAGTGAGGAAAATTGTTAAGGAAAAAATACTCATATTTGGAAAGTCCAAGCTCCTAAGCAGCTTTTTTTGCCTTTCCTAAAGCTGCAGATGATACTGATAAGGAGCAGTAGAGAGCTGCAGTCTCTGCCTGATTGCCAAGCTGCTGCCTGTCTTTTCTTCTCAGTGAAGGAGCTATGTTTGATCCTCCCTCTGTGTCTCCAGCCAGCTGTATGTGTGTGTGTGTTCCTGCACAAATGGGAGGGAGTGGGTGGTACATGTGTCATTAACTCGCAGTTCCCCCTGTCTCCCTGGAGGTAGGAGGCACCATGACCAGTGTCTGACACAGCACCTACCCATCCACTGAGAAGGATGTATTTACACATGGTGTGATGGCTCAGCTGGCTGTGGGGGGAGGAAATAGGGGCAGAAATGCAGAGGAACATTCAGTCACAGCTGAACCTTCTTTATATAATGATAAAGAAGCTTGACTGAAATGTCATTTGATTACATTGCAGTATTATGTTAGATGCTTTGTGCATTATCTAGTGGGAAGAAATTCTTAGAGGGTAGAAAGCTGGTAAAACACAACTCGGAAATCACAAGAGACAAGTAGAAAAGATTTAAGAGTCAACAGGGTTGATTTGTGGAGAGTTTGTTTATTTTGGTTGTAGTCACTAATTAATCCTTCAGGGAAACCCTATCCTGCTTTCTTCTGGCCAGAAGACCATGGGGGTGTTGCAGTGTTGGTGTTGATGATAGAATGGGAACAATAGAATGAGAATGCAGATGATGGTCTCAGCCATCATAAACTTGGCTCTGAGATTTATGCTTGTGGTGTTAAATGCGAAGCTCATTGCACTCACTAAAGACAATTTGAATTTCTGTGCTTGCTGTTGGAGAGGAAGGATTGGCTATTATTTTCCTGTGTTTACATGAGCTAATCTCCACACTGAAGAGAGAAGACTATGAAACAATACACTCTTATCTTGGGAGGCAGTGAAGTCATGTCTAATGCTTTCATCCAAGTGTTGGTAATCAAGTTCCTGGGGCCCCTGTCCCAGCTTTTCTATTTCCCTTAACCAGCATGAATTCCTTGAACAGAGTAAAGCCCCCTGAAAGTTCTCAGCAAAGTGGGGCTGGGAAATTCTGCTTTGCACTTCTCCATTCACATCTGTAAAGTACTTGGAGATCCTAGAGCGAAAGGAGCCATTACCCTATATTATCATCCTGACCACCAGCAGACTTTAAAGCATTGTTGAGATGTGATCCTTATGCACTCTGGGATGGTGAACAATCCTGCTATCAGCCTGAATTTGGCAAACTCACATGAAACAGGTTCATTCTGTCTCAAATTTCCACTGGAATGATTAGATTCAACCCAGTAGGAGCTCTCGCTTCTGTTACGAAAGGAAGTGGAAATTGTTCAGAAGGCCAAGAACGTGCTGCTTTATTGTAGCCTGCTTCCACTTTTGAGGCAGCCTGTGAGTATGAGCTGCTGCAATCTCTTGTGCAACTCTGTAGTGCCACATGCAAATTCAGTTGCTTGGGGAGGAACCTTTTGGGTTGCCACAAATCCCTTGCAATTTGGGGGTTTCCTTTTCATCTTGATATTCATGCAGTCTGCTTCCTGAGGGTACTTTAACTTCTCATGGAAACCATTTGTCAGTTCCTCTGCAGGAGCACCTCCCACCCTGTCAAATCACTGCTGGCTCAAGGGACATTTGTCACTGAAGTGGAATGTGTCAAAGCCCACAAAAAAGCCAGGGGAGTGAAGATTTAATCTTTTAATGGAATAATAATATCAAACAGATGTCAAATTTCTGTTGCTAGAGACCCATAGAGTCAGTAGAAAGGGCTCCTGGTCTCGTAATACCCACCTAGTAATGAAACAAGGAGTGTGCCAGAGGCTTCAGAGTTAGCAGTTCCAATATTTTGAAATAAAGGGTGGGCACCCTGGGCAATTTTAGAAAGAAAAGCCCTTTCTGAAGCAGCTGGATAAATTTCTGTGTTTTCCTGCTGCCTAAACCTCCATTCATTACTCTTTCACCTAAAACATGTGAAATGACTAAGCTCTTTAACAACAGCTCTCAGCTATGCTTTTTGCTCCTCTTGGGAAGCAACTACATGCAAAATTTGGCCCATCGAGCCTACCTGTGTCTGAATGAAGCAGCCTGACAAATTGCTGTTTTCTTGCAGTGAGCAGCAATATGCTTCACATGGGAAAATGCACTGGTTCAGTTTTCCCTCTGCTCAGTTACTGTGGCAAAGGACAAGTCAGTCTCACTCTTAACCTGGTACATTTCTTTAGACTGAAATAAGTGTTCGCCTAAAGTGTCCAAGGATCATAACTGGAATAAAACCCAGAATTTCTGGGGCTTGAATATCTGATCAAATTAATCCTTCTGTAGCTTTCATCATGCAGCTACCATGCAGCTTGGTGACTCCGAGGGGCCAGACGTGTTGATGGATGGTGCCAGAGCTCCAGCCTCCATTTTGAGCTCCAGCCTCAGTCGCTGGCTGGCAGATGTGGAACATGAAGCCTGAGACTCTACGAGGTGCAGTTCCCCACGCCAGCAAGCCGTGTCGCAGAAGCCTCATTAAGCTGTCATAACTTCACTCCCCTTTCCTTTCCCATCAGTGCTTATTAACAGAGTGACCAGGGGAACAAGCTTTGTGTCAGCCTGCGCCATGAGGCAGAGCACCGAAGGCATCAGGAGATCAAGTGTTCCATCTCTCAGATGGGAAAAGAAAGAAAGTACCTCTGCTGAGTTTATTTTTCCTCGTGTATGTTTCAGACCTGGTTTCTCTTTGCCTAATGCCTTCCCAGTAGTTTTACCCACAAACATACCAAATCAGGTTTCATGTGCTCTCCAACAATCAGAACCTTTTTGAAAAGAAGCCACCTCTGTTTCAGCAGTTCTCCAGGGTCATGGATCACAAATTCACCAGCACCTTTCAGAAACAAAATCACCGGTACAGGTGCCCCCATGTTATTTCTTCACATGCTCTGGTTAACTTGGCTAATTGATCCTGAAAGATTAGACTTAAGTTTCTAGGCACTGGTGGGCTAAAACAAAGCCCTTGCATATGTTGCTAACACCCAAAGTCACTCTCTAGCATCTGCGTGTCTGTTAGGAGATCTGCACACCATCACTGGTGCCCTGGCAGGGCTGGTAGTGTAGGCCAGCTCCAGCCCTCATGGAATACAAGGTGGATATTCTCCTTGCCCATCTACCCCAGTTACCATGGCCACAGGGACTCTGACACCATTCATGAGGGAGAAGTGATGGTAATGGGAAGAGCCACCCCAGCTGTCCATTGTCCTGGCTTGATGTGGGATAAGATCATCAGCCTGTAATCTGCTTTAAGACACTGGGTGATACTTTAAGTCAAGGAACAATATTTAGGTTTCATTAGTTCGATTTTCTGCTACTGAGGAATGACTGAGCTCCAGATGTGCTGCTAGGGATCACTGTGGCTTTTATTACCTTGAGTTCAAATCCTTTGGGGTAACACAGTTACAGATGTCACAAAGCCCTCTGCCTCAGGCTTTCAGTCTGGGCTTTTCCACCTATGGCAGATTTACCCCAGCAGTTTCAGAAAGATGCAGGTGGGGAAGCTCTGTTTGTGCGGAAGGCACAGGGTGAGGCTTCGTTCTTTGTTGTGTGCCAGAGGGTAGCTCAAGGCTACATCTGAGGGTCAGCACTAATATGGTTGCATCTCCTGCTGTTGCTGTGCTCCTGAGAAGCCCTGTAGCTCCAGCTGCAGTCCTTTCTCAGGCCAGCTGCAAGCAGGAGGATATCATTTTGCATAAAAACACTAGAATGGCCATAGCAGCCATTAGTGCTGGTCTTAGTGCTTGAAAGTCATGAGATAGGATGTGCAAAATAGTTGTTTGGAGTTTTTTCCTTCTGTAAAGAATATAAAGAAATTTGACTATGAATTTTCATGATTTTTTTTCCAAGAACTTTGTAATTGATCTTAACTTCATCATGCCCCTTATCCTGTTTCTAACAGTAGCTCATAGCAGATGCCCTAGCATATGACTAAGAACAGCAATCTTTAGCATATCCCCCAGTTTCCAAAAATGTACAATTCTGGGATTTCCTGATATCTCTGTGCTTCAAGGGGTGCTTTTATTGATGCAGCGCTCACTGAATCCACAGCAGGCTCTGCCTCAGAGCATGGTGTCTATGTTTATGTTGGCAGAAACCCAGTGAGACTCCTACCCAGTGTTAGAAATTGTCTGTAGCCTAGGATGATGGTGAGGCAGGAGCAGGTCCTGTTGGGTTTGTGATGCAGCTCCCTAGCATGGGATTTCTAAACCCAGGACCCAGAGTTCTTCAGTTTGTATTGGCTCTAAGGTCTCCCTGGAGCCTTCTCTTCTCCAGGCTGAACAACCCCAGATCTCAGCCTGTCTTCAATAAGAGAGATGCTCCAGCCCTTTGATCATCTTCATGGCCTCCTCTGGACTCACTCCAGCAGATCCACATCTCTCCTGTGCTGAGTACCCCAGAGGTGGATGCAGCCCTGCAGGTGGGGTCTCACCAGCGCAGAGCAGAGGGGCAGAATCCCCTCCGTCCCCCTGCTGCGTACGTTGCTTTGGATGCAGCCCTACACAGAGTTGTCTTTCTGGGCTGGGAGCACACACTGCCAGCTCAGTTCTCCATCCAGCAATACCCACAAGTCCTTCTCCACAGGGCTGCTCTCAGCTAGCCTCTTAAGGAGGTGCCTGACCAAACTGACCCGTAGCCTGTGGCCAGGAATTCTATGTCAAGAGTGCTGCTGGTCTGACCAGAAGCCTGACAAGTATCATAGTAACAATTTAAATGGCCTCAGGACACCAGACAGACTCAGGTTCTAGTCTTGTTTTACTTGCTTCAGTGGACTTTGTTTGTCCAATCATAAATGCTGATCACTTGCTAAGCATGATATTTTTCTGATGATGGCCTTCTTTACACAATATTTAGTTTTTCTTGGAAATCAGAGCTTTGGTTGCTGGTGTTTCAAGCAGCAATAAGAAGATGACAAGGGCAAGGGCAGTTTGTTTCTTCTCTGCCTGGTTTTATCTAAGTGAAAAAGAGTTGCAGCTCCTCAAAGCAGATTCCTTGCATCATGAATGGCTGAAAGCAGTCCTACAAAATGCTACATTCAGACAAGGATTAGAACTTCTTTCTTGCAGTTCTTTCCATAAAGGAGCTGGACCTTCTTGCAAATACATTCTTTTTTTCATGCATGTAGGAATGTATTATACTCCCTTCTCACTGTCAAAAAAAATGCCCTTCAGCAAAGGCACTGCACAGGTCGTCAGGCCACCCTTGAAGTTCTGATTTGGGCAGTTTTGGTCAGATGCTTCTCAAATAGTAGCTGCTGCCTCATTAATTTTTTCCTCTCTGACCTCGTGGTTTATAATGAGCCTGGATGAACTTAAAGAGGTACATACAAGTGAGGATGAAAGAAAAAAATTGCATAATGAGATTGGTTAGGCAACCAAGAAGTCTCTTGAATAAAAAATCTAAAAGCAATGTCATCAGGAAAGCATCTGCCTCCTTTTCTAGGATTCATGCTCTTTTGTTCCACGTTTGTTCCACCACTTGTTCCACGTGGTCGTCCAAGGGAAATGTGCATCATTCTCTGCAGGGGATACAGACTTTGCTAAGACCATCTTTTATCTTAGCACAGCCCAGGGGTTCTGCATAGATCTAGGTGGATAGTAACAGTACCAGAACAATACAGTGATAAACAAAGCATCAATCCTATGTTTGTGTGTTTTCCAGGAAATTGGATCATTTCTTAATAAAGATTTTCAGGTGATAATTTTTACAATAGGCTTTTAATATTATATGTGTTTAGCTCCCAGAGTCATCCTTCATGAGGGTGACAGTTTGTACTATTATTTTCAACAATAGTATATTGTTTCATGGAAAGTACTGTTTGTACAAGATTTGCTAGGCAAAGGCTGGACTAAAACGAGTGTATGGGACCATTCTATAAAGCATTTCCCAGTGAGGCTATTTTCACAGGAAGATTTTTGCAAGGTATGAGAGCCAGAATTTGGGTCATAATTATTTATGGCACAAGACCACGAAATAAGCAAACCAATGAGACAGCAATATAATCTTTGCCTGAAAGGCTGGTGAATTTTTTTGGATTAGGAAGAACTGACAAAATGTATCTTTTTGTTTCCAGTTCTATAAAATGGGTAAATTAATTCCAGAGGTGGCAGAGAACAGGATCCTCCAGATGGTGGTCTGGCAGCCAGCAGGAGACATGGTGACAGTATTAAATAATGACTCTTTTAGTGTAACCAGTTACAAGTTTCAGCATGTCTGAATTCTTTCAAAAACACCTCTGTCCAAGCATCCTTTTTGACAGCCTACAAATGTAAGAATGACTCATGCTGAGGGGAAAGCTCCAGTTCCACAAGGAGACACAGAACTGCAGAGATCCCATGAAATGCACACTGCAGTGTGTCCAAGAGGAATGACAACACTTTGAACCCAAAATCATTCAAAAAATACAACCTTCCCTTTTTTGAAAGGGAGAGAAAGAACTGAGAAATTGAAGAAACCACAATGGACCATGGCACTTGCTCAGTGTCAATGTACCTTGTCAGTCTGAAATCCTGATAGTCTACATTTGAGCTTTTCTTTTAGATAAAGGCAGTCAGATCCTGGCTGTTTAACTACTCGTGTCCCAGATGCCAAGAAGATGATAGAATGCCCTAGAGAAGATGAGTCATTGACAGTCAGGATGAGATTGCTGGAGAGAGCCAACCTTAGCTGGCCATGCCTTTCCTGGACTGGAAAACATTCAGTCCTGATGTGACCTGCTGATCTGCTTCCAAATCTCCTTCAGGCTCTCAGCTGAAAGTGAGGAGATGAGTCACATGGATCGGTGGAAGAATCTATGAGAACTGACAACAAGCCAAGCAGACTGACCTCAGGAGTCTCTTCCTATCAGAGCAGTTTGCAAGATCTCTCTGCAGGGCCAGCATCAATTCTAGCCGCAAATTTTAGAGTGTTTAAATGTCTTGGAAGGGATCTTCAGAAATCCTTGTTCAAATACTCACTTTACAATCACTTTTTCTATTAAAAGGCATCCTGCACCTATAGACAGCAACTATGTGAATACTAACTGGGACAGCATTCATATCAGATGTCACACATTAAACAGAACAAGGTTCAGCAAAAGGATACCTCATTACAAATGATTCTTCCAAAGGAATTCATTCGTTTTGGTTTCTTAGTGGGAAATACAATGTTTCCAATTAAACACAATTTTGCAAAATCAGTTTTATCAAAATCTAGTCTTCATTTTAAAACATTATGATGGGGTGACACAGTCTTGTGCCAGAGTATCTCCCCTGATGAGGGAGGATTTCAAGGACCATACCTTGATTTCACAGAGACAGACGGGACATCAGCGTTCTCTTCTGCTCAGATAGGTGTTTATTAATTCTTATCTTAGAAAAGTACAGCATGGAACGTAGCTGTTTAGTAGATGTTAAAAGCTGAATGCCAAATGCCACCTTATCTAGATTACAGACCCTTCTTAAAGGTAAATTATCCAATTAGAACTTAAAACGACAGATGTTTTCACTTTTCAACCAGTGTCCAGCATTTTACTCCATCTCATACACGGGAACTGCGGAATTTTTCATCCAATCAACTTAACCTTGCTTTTGCTGCAGAACATGGAGGAGGAGAAGAAGGAAGAAAGTATAAAGAACAACAACTATCCTCCATCTTAGGGGATTTTTGCTATTATCTATTTACTATGTTAACAAACCCAAAACTACATAATTTCTCACCCTGTGACAATCTTACATAATATTCTATCACTTACTTTACACTTGTGAGGATTTTACTGATTCCTAGAGAGTGGGTAAGCTTTTCCATGGATAGAGGTCAAATTTTGGATTGTACATAGGGGTTTCTTCCCTCAAAACAGATAGAGGAATATCATTCTGTGCATTTTGGATTCCAACAATGGGGGAAGACTGGCCAGTATAATTTACTTCATCCTCAAGTATTTCTGTGTTTGCTGACAGGGGACCACTTGGATACCATATACAAGGGATGGAGCAGGGCAATTTCTGCAGACATCAACAAAGAAATGCTGAACACTGAGGAGCAGCATAGTATTGCAGTGAAAGGGTGTTAAGCCAGTGACCTAAGGTGCATGACATATATTTAAGACCTTCCCACCTGTGATAATTAGATAATATTAGATTATCTCTCCTAATTTGGGTGTCTAAAGTTAAATATCTAAATTTAGGTTGGTCATCTTAATCTGCCTTCACAGACACTGTGAAGAAAGAGGCATCTTCAGAGATGTCTACTTCCATTTTTCACTTAGACTGGTTGAAAGAAGCTGCTGCTGGATATGCCCTTTCTCTCCATGGTCTGAGAGAGCAGTCACAGTTGTCCAGCTGGGCAATACACAGCTGGGCATTACACAACCAACTTTTAGATACGTAAAGGTAGTGGAAGAAAGCCCATTCTCTGCTGCATTTTATTGGCTGGATTCCAGTACATGTAGCAACTCCTGGGACACCCTTTCCCTTTGCAGTACCAAGTATTCTCCACCTTCATTCCTGCGCTGGACTTTTTCTTAGCATTGTTGCATATTAAAGGTCTTCTGTGCTTCAGTCCCAAGTTGGTTACATTTTACTTTTGGATGCTACCCAACCATTCTTTGCAGAGCGCTCTGAACTCCTTTGGGATGAAAGGAATTACACAAATATTGAGATGCTGTGCTGTGGGGGAGGGACAGTAGAACTGACTCATCATGTTGATACTCACAAAGATGTTACCACACATGGCCCCAGCAGCTGGTTTGTTCAAACTCCTGGCTAAGTTTATCCTTAGCCTGCTCTGATCACCCTAGGATGGAGCATCGCACACAGCTGCCGAAGTACCACTAGGAAAGAGCAGCGAGATTAACTGGTAGATTTCTAAGACAACTCAGTAAGTCAGCTGCCTAGTTGTGTTTCATTTCAGTGACTTTGGGTAGCACAAGTTCTTTAAATTTCTCTCAAAACCTCAGTAAGGTGAGTAGCCCTTGAGGACCAAGATCATCATCGGAGATTCCCATCTTTAACCGTGAATGTGAAATACTTGCTTCTTTCATTTAAAGCATCCAGTCATAGGGTCTTACCATGACCAATTTGTGGTCTTTAATAATGAAATCTTTAGTTTTCACATTATGCAAAGGCTCACGTAAGCTCAAAAATGGAGTTCATACTTTAAAAAGCCCAGTGGACATATTGCAGTGAAAAAGAAAACAATTTTCAAAAAATACCTTAGTGAGAAGAGATTGCACTGCAGCACTGTCCTGTCATACTGAGGGGCAGAAAGAGAAATGTTTATGGACCAGCATACTTCTCTTGTGCTCTGCTTAATAAACAGGGATCAAAGACAAAAATAGAAGTAACTTGTGCACTGTCCCATGCTGCAGACCACAAATGTGAAGTGAGGAAGGAATTCACAGAGTTGGCCACACATACATTAATGCTGTCTGAGATCACTGATTTTGTTAAGCAAGTCAGTAATGTTACTTCCTCAGTGATACCAGTAAATAAGACTGGTGTTAGAGAAATAGTTTCTGTAGCAACTGAAGTTGCATAAAGATTTCCTAATTATTTGCTGTGAGATATTAGCAGATGTTCTGGATGCTGTGTCATCTCCCTCTTAGCCATGTTTTCCTTACACATTCAAATGATGAATAAGAGGAACATCCATTAGCAAACTGATCTTCAACTGCTCAGAGCCCCATCTACCCTTGCCCTGAATGCCAGGGATGGGGCATCCACTACCTCTCTGGGCAACCTGTGTCAGTCTTCAACCACCCTCGTTATAAAATTTTTTTTGTTACATCTCTTTTATCTTATCTTTTATCTTTAATCTTATATCCTCTTTCAGTTTAAAACCATTACCCCTTGTCCTGTTGCTACAGGCCCTACTGAAAACTCTGTCCCCGTTGTGGTCCTCTTCTAAAAGCAAACACAGAGGATGGGAAGCAAGAGTTAGAGCCAACCCTTGTCCCTTTTTGAGACCAGGGGGGTTTATCGAGCGAGAGATTCTCATGACAGAAAAACAAAGGAGCATAATGCTTGAGCCAATCGTTGTCTCCTTACTGACAGATATACTTGAAGTGAAAAATAATAATAATAATAAAAAATTCAAGGCCCTTCTAGAAAAGCCTGACTGCCCACACTGTGAGTGCTATGAAAAGACCCTTTCATGACAGGAGCCACAGTTCTCAAATGGAGTATGTTTTATGCAGTATCAATTTCTAGGCTAAAGCAGGGGTGTTCTACCTCAGATTTCAGTGGCAAAGGAGGAAAGTCAGAATAGAAGATATGTAAGGTGATGCTACCTCTAACAAAGTGCAGCTATTTAGAGCCCCTTCACCTGCCTGCAGCCTAGAGGTTGCTGATAGTTGCATTACTCATTCCCTGAGTTTCTCTCACTGCCCTATCACATTTGTGTGAGAAACGAGTACTTATGGCCCTTTTAGATTTTATTTGCAAAGCTTTAATGCAGCCTAGAGTCATACAAACTGCTGAATGTGTATACATATGGACCAGTCTGAATATTACCCAATTTGTAAACTCACACTTGTCCTTGAAATTGCTGGAAATTACTGCACAGTTACCAAAAGTTTGCAATTATTACCTGCCTTTTCACTCTACAGGTCACTAGCTGTCACTGCGTGCTGGTTTCCTGCTAGACAACTCAGTGGAGAAAAACATTTCCAAAGCACGGAAGTGTGGCTGTGAAATCACACCATGAACCACTCAGTCCCACCGTGAAACACTCACTCCATGGGATCCTACAAGCAGATTTTTTTCTCATCTCTTGGCCGCCTGCAGTTGAAGTGGGCCCTTGGTGGTGTCCCTTTAACTGGTGTCCCCTTTGCAGTCAGGTGTGCCCTATTGCGATGTGGCAGTGGCAATACAAAGAGCGTCTCCTTTGCTGGGAGAAGCTCCTCTGCAGATACACCACTGAAAATATCTCGTACCAAAAGTCCAAAGATGCATGTACATATAGGTATATAAGTATACATATTAAGAAGCCACTTGAATTACGAATACAGTTTGTTCCTGGTGACTCCACATTTCTCAGTGTGTGGACCTTGGGATGGGTGTGATCCTGTCTGCTGTTACTGTGCTGCATTTCCCTCATGATACTTCTATTTCTGCACTAGAGTCTGTAGCTACATTGTCTTGGTAAAAGGTGTATATCTTGTCCTATGTTGTGTAAATATATTTATCCATTTTAAATTGCCCTTTAACTTGCAGGTACGGCATGAATTGTCTGATCCAGTTTGAAGATTTTGCCAATGCTAATGCTTTTCGTCTCCTCAATAAATACCGCAACAGATACTGTACATTCAATGATGATATTCAGGGTAAGTGATGTTAGGAGAATCAAATTTAACCTTCACCGTGTCATTAGAAGAGATGGTTAATATCACGACACTGTTTATTATACAGTAGTCAGATGTCTGACAAATTTTAGAGTTTACACAGACTTACACAGAGGCATTTAAAAATATAAACAAAAGCTCAGCCATCTGAGTTGAAAAGTGAGTCTCCATTGTTTTTAGGAATTTAGCTGTTCATTGCAGAAACATTCAAGGGAGAAAATGGATCATGTGTTTTAGATTATCCAGGTAACTTAGGGAGTTCCATTAATTTTCTATAATTTAGCTAAAACAATGATGACGTTTTAACAGTTATGTAAGGCTTTCTGTTTCCATGAGCCAGGTGGTCATTAGCTGATCCTGGCATTTTCCCTCTGTTGTTATACTCTTTACTACATGCACAAAAATAAAGGTAAACCAGCTTCTTTCCTCTCTGTGGATGCTAACTCTGCAGTAATCTGAGAACAGATCTGTTCTCCCCTAGAGTGGTTAACATAACTCTTCCAGCATCAAAGAGAAGTGACAGCAGCAAAGCTGGGGTTATAACCAGCATGGATTGCTCAATGCCCAGAGGGATGCAGTCTGCATCCCGGTCTGATGCTGACTTTGCTTTAAACCTTTGGAAGAGGTGTTTGCCCATTCAACAGGGACAGGATCTTCCCCACTGTCTACACTGTGAGTCCCTTCATCTCTTCTTTTGTCTAGTCTTGCTTGAAACATGCAGAAATTTCCAATGCTTGATTTAATTATTTGCAGTCAGTTGGACTCATCCTCACTTGTACTTGAAAGAGACTGAAAGAAACATCAGTGTTATTTTTCACACAATGCTGGTTCTTTTGTGAGCAGACTTTCCAGTGCTATTCCTGCATCTGCTGCTTATCTAACAGTATTTGGCAATGTGTGTAGCAGCTTCTTCCTATCTGACACAAGGAGCAGGATCCTGGTTTGGGGAAGTATAGTTGGTGTAATGGGATGCATGGACCTGCTCAAAAACATTTTCATTAAGAGGGTTTAGAAGCAGAGAAGCTAAAGGCATTTCAGGGAAGGGCAGATGGATACAAGAAGACTCATCAGGTGTTCTTGCCACCCCCAAAAACCTTCAGTGGAGAGAGAAGCACAGAAAAAGAAAACCCAGGAGATACGTTTTTGGATTGAAGTATTGAATGGAAGAACCAAGCACTCAGACTTTTCTGAAGATGGGCAGATGAAGGCCATAATAAGAAGCCAATATTGTAAGGATTTCTTTTGGATTAGTTGCTCTCTCTGAAAGTGGAAGGGGGCTCAGCAGTCAAAAAGAGGCCAGGTGATGTGGCAAATCACACATCAGGGGCCTGGATGTAGGTGTTCTTGGCAGAACTAGAGTGAATGGCAAAAGTTTCTTGGTGAATTGGAAAGGCTTCTTTGATAACAGAAGCAAAAGAGAATATTAAAGCTAAACTGCAGATTCTGAGTGGGAAGCAGGAGACTATTTTTTATAGTTTTCTTTTGGCCATAGGTCATAGCTGAAAGCCTCAGACAGTTCCTGGTAATGACTGCCCCAGAGGAGCAAACTACATCCAGGAGGATGCTGTAAAACGGTATTGTCATAAAATGGACCTTATCTGATTCTCCCCAGTTAGATGCACGTCACAGTGCACAGGAGATGTCAAGTGCCCCGAAAATTCTTTTGAGTCCCGCCTGCTGAAACAGTAGGATTTTACCTTTTTGTACTAAAACATTGTTATATTCTCAAATAAAGCATTTTGCTGGCATCGGTTTCTCAGTACTAGATGAGGAAAGAAATCCTGGTGATCTTTTGCACAACAAGCAATGAGTCGAAGGAAGCAAGCCTCTGTTTAGGCTTTTTTATGGAGCTGTCAGAAAATAAAGGGAAATCTAAGCTAGGGTTGTAGTGAGAAATGAGTTTTGAGGACCTTTGGAACACTGAAATAACATGGATCTACTCAGTTAACGCTGTCTTGGAGTCATGTGAGAGATAATAGATCTGAATCTCAGATGAGTAGTCTGATTTACCCTCCCTAATATATCCGTCTGTATCCTCAGATGCTATGAGAAAGGTAGGAAGTGGCATTTTCTCACTTACACCCTCCTGTTCTTTGAGTTTACCTTAGACTCTCTCTTTTCTAACATGCTGGTGTTTCGTGACTCACCCACTTTAAAAAGTGTTAGACTTCAATGTAAGTGGTGTTTAAATGATTAATGAGAATTATACAAACCCTTGTTTAAGCAGGCCTGATTAACTTTACTCAAGTGAGGCAGGAACTGAAGCCTGAATTATTCCAGCTTCTGAGCTGGCAATATTTTAAGTATGTTGAGTTAAAAACACATCTTAGGCACAAACAGTGCAAGTTAGACCAGGCCTGAGCTATACTAATTTAAACTCGTTGACCATTGGTTAGTAGGACTCTGGATGCAGTGTGCCTACACATACACACACAGATGAGATGACGGAAAAAGGTATAAATTGCTTCCCTTAGGCTCCTTTAGGCCTCCCTGTTGCTGCCCCAGGGCCGACACAAAATAAAAAACAGTTTAAAATATTAATACCTACTTCTTTTCTTCTTTTTTTCCCCTACAAATTACTGTATTTCCAAATCCATCCTAACCCCAGAAAATGAAAGTGACTCAGACCCCTTCCAGTTGGAGCCAGCCTGCTGATGCTGAGCAGGATGCCTGCCAGGTACCACCAGCTGGGACGAGGTGATTGCTTATTCTGAAAGCCATTGGCCTGGGAGCTCACAGGAGCTGGCTCACAGTGCCCACTGCTTATTCTGAAAGCCATTAGCCTGGGATCTAGGCAGGAGCTGGCTCACGGTGCCCATGCGTGGGAGCTCCCATTAAGGGAGTGCTTCTTCCTCTAAGGGGGTGATGACATCAGTCCTTTCCCAGCTCTGTCTGGGTTCATGCAAGGGGCAACAGCTTCAATTACAGCTCTAAGGGAGAAAATTGATTGTCACTTCTTCCTTTTTCCAACTAAAGTACCAGGGCAGGCTCTGAAGCATATAAGAAATTGGAGATACATGAGAATGCTGTAGCTCCTGCTCTTTCTCTTTCCTGCTCTAACTTTGCTCCACTTAATTGTTTACAGTGATAAACAGAAAGCAGACGACTTAAAAGTTTTACAAAGTTGTCAAGTCTGGTGAATCCTTGAAGCAGGGATCTCTGGATTCCTGCTTCATACAAGGAATTCCATAAAGCCATTGAAGACATTAGTTTAGAAGGGACCTCTGGACATCAGCCAGCCGTCACTCGAATAAAGGATGATTTCAAACTTAGATACAAGTTTTATATTAGTTCAGGTTCCTCAGAGCCTTGTCCAGCCAAATACTTTGCAGTATCTACAAGGATGGGTATCCACAGTCTCTTTGTGCTACCTGTTCCAAAGTTTTCTCGTCTTGTGCATTTTTTTTCCCTAATATCTAATTGGAATTTTGCTACATCGAACTTGTGTTAATTGCCCCTCATATTTTTGTTGTACATCTCTGAGAAGAATCTGGCCTCTTTACAAACACTCCAACCAGTGCTCGTAAACAGAAATTAGGTGTCCTCTTAGTCTTCTCCAGCCCTTTAAAACCCAGGCTCCTCAGTCCTCTTTGTACACCCTGGTCATATTTGTGTCCCTCCTCTGGACTTGCTCCAGTTTGTCATTGTGCTGAAAGCCCCAAACTGGAGATGATAGTCTAGGGACGACCTCAAAAGTGCTGCAATAGAGAAGAGTTACCACTTTCTTTGACCTACTGCCTAGACTTCTGTTGACACAGTCTAGCAGGCTGTTGACCTTCAGTGCCACAAGGGCTTATTGCAGGCTCATCTTCCACTTGCTGCCCACCATGACCCCAGAGTTTTCTTCTGCAAAGCTTCAGGACTTTGCATTTTCCTTTGCTGACCCTGAGGTTTCCCTGAGCCCATTTCTCCAGCCTGCTAAGATCCCTGTAAATGACTGTCACACCACCACTGTATCAATCGCTATCCCCAATTTGTAATCAGCCATGAACTCTATGGGAGTGCACTCTGTTTTATAATCCAGATTGTTATGAGAATTTAAATAGTATTGGCCTCTTTGTACTGCTGACCACAAACCTTTGAGCCTACCAGCCCAGCCACTTTCTCACCCACTTGTTCAGTCTGTACCTCTCCAGTTTGGCTACAAGGATGTTGTGGGAGATTGTTTCAAAGGCCTCATGCCGGTCAAGGAAAGCACCGAGAGTTCTAGTTCCGTGATGAGAACTTTAGGCATGCAAAATTACAGGATCTCTATAGACTTCTGCCTATTTAGCAGAGATTATTTAACAGACAAAGTCCGTGAGACCTGATGAGATGCATCTAAGGATTTGTCTGAGATATGTGGCCAACAGCATTACAAAGTCACTCTTTGAAAGGTTATCGTAACTGAGGAGATTCCTAATTCCTGGAAAAAAGAAAAATGCCACACCTATCTTCAAGAAAGGCAGAAAGAAAGATCCAGGGAATTTTAGCCCAGCTAGCCTAACCTTAGTATCTGGGGATTACAAAGTAAGTCTTCTGGAAGTAGACCTAGGAACATGAAGGTGAATGAGAACAGTATGGATCTCCCAAGGCGAATCATACCTGACCAACTTAGCTGCCTCCTGTGGTGCTTACTCAGTACTGAGCAGCAGAAGTAGTTCTGCAAGTTAAGTCAGAACTGCAGAAAAATGAAGAAATCTTCCATGTGTTATTTAATTAATTATGTGAGCTCATGTCATTCAAAAGTTTTTCACACATACAGGCAGGGCAAAGAGAACAGTGCACAAAAGTATAAAGCCTGTTATCTAAAGTAGTCTTCGGGCAATGCTCAGGGTCCCCCCTTTCACAGAACACCTCTGAGTCTTTTCCAAGTCACTAGAGCAGTTATTTCCCTTGGTTGTAGGACGTGTGACTGCTGATGAGCCTCAAAATATATCTTGACCCACCAGCCACCTTTTCTCATTATCCTAGCAGATAACCTTTCCATAACCTTCCCAATACACTTCAGGAAGCAGTGCCTGGCCTGAAGCAACAGTGCTCCAGATCTCAGCTGAGGCTGGGAACAGGCTGACTCCAGTACCACAAATCCAAGCAGCTTCAAACACTTGGGCAGGTTGGAAATCAGTCATGTGCAAACGAGCACTGTTTCACAGGCACGTTTCCATGTGCTATGAGAAGCAGGCGAAGCAAGTTCTTGGCTCAGCAGTAACTAATTTCAGCGGATTAAAATGGTACAGTATCTTACTTTGTTGTTTCAGCTGGCGTGGCAAATGCATCGGTAATTATCACAGGAAGCTGAGGAGGGGGAAGCACTATAGGAAGGGAGTGCGGGACAATACCGTGCTGCGGAACAAAGCAGGCAATGTCTTGCCAGGCAGCTCCTGAGCAGCACGCTTTCCCTAGGGATTTACCCAGCCTGGAAGTAGATGTGGAGGTGTTCTCAGTCCTGTAGAGGCTCTCCATTAACAGTCCCTCTGGACCTGCTCTGCCCCGCAGCAGAAGAGGCTGCTGCATTTCCCCTTGGGGCAGCTGCATTAACTGTGTAAGGGCCAGCTCCTAGGTTTGTGTTGAATTCACACACTGACTGCTACACAAGCCAGGTCAGAACAGTATGGACTCCAGGCTGTAAATGGGCCTCAGTTTCTTGGGCTTACCAGTGCAGCGCTCTAAAGATCAGGCCCGTATCTTCTGTCATATTTGGGAATTGTCACATTTGTTTCCCTTTCCTCTCCTACTTTTCTTGTTTGCTGTTTTACTCATTCACTGGATGCCACTGCCAACTCCTCCTTTGCAGTACAGAACAGCACAGGTCACCTCTGTGTTAAGCTGTCTGTTATCTTTTAAGTCTCAGGCTAAGGAGGCAAAATGAACAGAAGAAAGGGCTGTGTTCTGACCTGGTTTAGTTTGTTCATAGGGAACAGCATCCACAGAGTCCCCAGTGCTGCAGTGGGGATGGGGATGCTTTCTTGCAGGGTGCTGGCAGCTGCCTGACAGCCTCTGCCTGTGTAGGTGCATGAAGGGGCTCGGCCTGCATTGGCACAGCGGCTGCAGGCTGGCACTGTACAGGCAGGAGGGAGGGCACTGCTGCTGTGGTTAGATCCCATCATTAAGGTTATGCACAGTACAGTCCAAGCACTTTACAGTGGAAGGATTAAAAGCAGGAACCTAGAGATGGCCTCCTTAGGCTTCTCCATTGTCAGGCAGCTCTTCTCCGTGCCCCCACCTCTTCTGGGTCACCCTGAGGAGAGCGAGTTCCTTCCCTGTGCATCGATGCTTTGCATTTCACTGCCCTTCCTGTTGACTAACGCTGTACCATTTCTAGGTTCGTTTTCTTAATGTCTTACAGAGGCCCTCTGGGGGAAGGGTAACACTAGCCTGCAGCCATGGAGGGAAAGACCTTGAGCTGCAAACACTTCAGCAGTTTTTTGCTCCAGCTTTGTTGTGTTTGACTTTTGATTATGCATTTGGAGTGGATCTGGACAAGCTCCGCTCTGCTTTCCAGTAATGGGCGGAACTGCTGCAGGGAGTTAATGTGAACCAGAATTTAGAAAAGCCCTAGGCTTTCTCCTCATCCATAAATTTAGATATATTTCCTTGGCTGCCCTTTCCTGGAGCTGTTAAACTAGTTTGCTGTTCCCCGGGCCCTCATATTGGCATGGTTTTGACACAGTGAAGTGTAAGCAGGCAAGTCAAGAGTAAAAACTAAAAGATCAGGCTGAATTTGGTCATCTTTTCCACCAGTGTATTGTGGAGAAGGGGAAATCACCCACACAGGTGTTGGGTGAAGAAACAGGCAGTGGTGTGACTGCATGTTCCCATTGCTGCTGCAATTGGAAGGATTCAGCGTGGTGGTGATGCTCAGCTCAGTTCAGCTCAGTCAGCCCTCCGGGACAGGTGACAGGGCAGTGCCAGCTATCAGCATGAGAGGACTCCTGCCCCAAGCACCCACATGGTCCACACTTTCCCCCGTGTCCCCTGCTTAGCCACTGGCTGCTGTCACCCATGGCACAGCCTTGACATCGGCACCGGGCAGCGCTTTCCCTGGTGGCTCGTGCAGTGCTGCCCATAACTCCATGTGCAGAGCTGCTCGCCCCTCTGCTGGCTCTCCCCGCTCTGAGGAGGGGTCAGATCCGCGGGAATGGGAGCCTCTCTGCTGCAGGCTTTCCCATCCGATGCTATGGAGAGATCCTTTCCTCAGGTTATGCTCCAGTGAACCTCCACTGACATCTACTGGGGCTTGTTCTCACTTGCAGTAGTACAAGGGGAACATCAACCCCTCAGGGTTTTCCTTAGTGTTTTACAATATTCTGAATGTGCCTGAGTGTCAGAGATTGATTCCTGCAGAGATGGCCATGTTCCTGAGTGTGCCTCAGTTTTAAATGCCTCTTTTTTGTACTGGTTCTGTTGCTGTGGGCTTCCCAGAGAGGTCCCGAGGTCTGCTTGCTATTTTGTGATACCATGTTTAGCACTCACTTTGAGTCTTGGATAGACAGGATGTTTTGCAAGCACTTTCTTTTCTTCTCTCTGTACCCTCCATATCTCACCTCAGATACAGACCAGCCAAGCTGGCTCTTGCTAATTACTTAGGGAAGCAGTTATCCACAATAGCAGCACTCAGTCTCTTTGCAAAACAGATAGACCAACGTGTTGAAGGATGGCTGGCTTTTTCTTGCCATGGTGAGGAGTTCCCCGCCCCAGTCTGACTTTGTGATCCTTTTAGAACTGAAGCACAATGATTAGCCAATTCCTTACATGAACCAGCTGTGAACTCTTCTCCACAGAGATGCTCTGTTGTTCCACGCTCAGAAATTGTAATTATCAAAGAAAAATATTGAGCTAAGGCCAAGGTACTTTATTACTTGAGTAATGGGGGTGAGATGCAATTTGGGAGACATGGAGGGATTAGAAACACATTGGAACGAGAGAGGAGGATTAGGAGTGGCAGAGCTGAACAGAGCCCTGCTGTTAGTCAGAGCTGCAGTACAAGTGCAGGGGATGAGTAATGGCACACCCAGTCCCACAGGTCTCTGCTCTGCAGACTGAGTCCATGCCCCCTTTCTTTCCATGCACACCACTTGTCAAATTCCTGCTAGTGACACCTTTAAAAAGTACCTCAAGTCCCTCTGTTGAATCTCTAAAGAGCATTTCCCACTTAAATGGGTTTGCAAATACCAGCATTTGTTCCATCAGACTTCTTGACAATCACAGGGTATAAAGCAGTTTTGCCTGGGTCAGGCCCAAGAGAAACAAGATATTTCGCCAATTACACTTCTCTCTTTTCTATACTTTCCAGGCATCTATCACTGCTAATGCAGTGACCTGACACACTGTCACACTGTAATGGTTTCACTTCTGATTTTTCAACTCTGATCAGTTCCCCACTCCCACCCACACAGGGATTTGGTGAATTCTGTGCAAAGTAAGCCTGGGAGATAGAGTGTGAACATGTGTAAGTGAACACATAGATGTTCTTACTCTACTGCATGTCACAAGCTTGGCATTCCTGACAGCTCAGGGACCCTGGTCTCTTCCCATTTCTTTGCAGTTGAGACTTAGAGGGTGGAATCCGTTCCTGCACAGATGAGATGTCTGCAACAGAAGTGTCTACGTGTATTCCAGTTACCTTATCTCTCTGAAAAAAATGTGGTGGTAGGGACTCTCCTAGGGTGCATTTCATGTGACCCAGTTCAGGTGGCTGCTTCAGCACGAGCATGAGCAGGATCATACACGGTTGTTTAGAGGAGTCCCATCTTTAGCATCTGTCATGGCAGCATGCCAAGCAGTCCTGCTGATTATAGGCTTACCAAAACACAGAGAATGAGCATGGACTGGTTATGTGACACTCATAAAGTGCAAAATCTAAAAGCTAGGGAATTATCTGGCATTCTTTTAAATTCCTTGGATGTTCATTCTCTTCCTCTGTAATTTTCCTGACATTTCACCATGCAAATACACTACTCCAAACAGAGCTTTTAAAGGCAGAGATTTAGTGCAGGAGGAGCAAGAGGAAATCCTTTGCACACTTCCTTCAGTTGTCTGATATGTTAATACTGAAGCAACAGGGCACCCAGTGGCTGGTTCCCTCCCCATCAACTCCCTTTTTAAATGATTAAACTAAGATGTTCTGGGTCTGGAAATGTAATGGTAAAAACTTTTCTGAGCTGATAAAGGGAATTCATCCTTGGTGCTGAAGCGAGTGTCTCAAGTGATTCATTGCAAAAAAGAAGCTTACAAAGCCATCAACCATCAGTCTAGTCTGTGTTTAAGACATGAATGTTTGCAGTGCCCTCAGGAAGTCGTGGATGCCTCACCCCTGGAAATGTTCAAGGCCAGGTTGGATGGGGCCTGGAACAACCTGATCTAGTGGGAGGTGTCCCTGCTCATGTCAGGGGAGTTGGAACTAGATGGTCCCTTCCAGCCCAAACCATTCTGTGGTTCTATGAAGTGATGCTGCCCTTCTGTACTGGTGTGCCAGTGTGGACACCATGTTTGCTGCAGGAGGGTGGCCGCTGTCACCTCTGCCAACCAGAATCACTCTTAAGAGAGGCTAATTATTAGTTTTTGGAGAACTAAACTCATCTGAGTTATAATCACAAAATGCTGGTGAGCAGATTGTACTGACAAATACTTCTGGTCTGACCTATAAAGATCTTCTTTGTCAGAGTAGCTTATATAGGTTCCCTAAACAAGGTAAGTTGTGTCAATAAAATTACTTCTTTGGCAGAGTACTTGTGCTCTCACTAGGTTTTCTGCTTGCAAGGAAATGGTAATCGAGTGAATCATTCCCCAGTGATATACCAGCAGATTCCTAGCTTGCCTGTGGCTTCAGCACTAAAGAAAAGGAGCAGATAAAGCTGAATTTGTTTTCTGGGTCCTTGAGAGATGAGGCAGCTCCATCTGCTGGTGTCACTGCTCGTGGTCATGTCTGCTCAGGAGCTGCTGTTTCTCAGCCAGGCTGTTCCTAATGCTTTGCAGCACCCCTAAGGACCCTGCAGGGCACCTCACTGAAGCACTGGATACTTGAAACGCTGATGCACTGGCTGATTATACGGGCAGGAAAATAGGAAATGCTGGAAATTTGGTGAAATCAGGTGTACTAGCCTAAAAGTGGTCATTGCCTGCCCTGGCCATGACCACCCCCACAAGACTCGTTACTTGTGGACTGCCTGATTTCTCACAAAGCTTCTAAAGATGAGAATGGAGAGACCAGCGTTAGAGCTAGAACAGATCAAAACTGGGGCATATCCAAACTGATATTCTTTCAAATGCTAAGGAATAAAACTAATGGACTATATGATCCTTATGGGTCCCTTCCAACTTAACATACTCTGTGACTGAACTTCCTCCTTCGCTCCCAGGTCCCCTTTAACGCTTGCATCCGGATTGCCCAGGTGAGCTGAGATACCACCAGTGCCTGAATCCTTATTGGCTTGTGCCTTATTTGATTTATTTCCACCCTATTCCTTCACCGGGGACGAGACATTAGATGAATGCTGCACGTGATCTATGTGTGAGTTATGTGGGGTAAAGGCAGTCTGGACATTTGCTTCCCTTAACGGGTGGAAAGCTGTAGATATCACAGTGGCTGTAACAGCAGGACTCCGCTCCATTTACTGCATTGTTTCTCACTAATCTGGGACCAGCTCCTGTTCTCAATGACTCCTTAATGCTTAGCAGCAAGGTGTGATGGCTGTGAGTCAGGGTATCAGGGTGTTGGGGGAGTTAAAAAATGGTGATGCTGGGCTGTGAAGGTAAATAGGAGAAGAGGATGGTAATTACATGATCACAGAGGATTTTGTGAGAAGGGGACCCAAGTTCAGACCACTGCTCTGCTACAGAGGTCTTATGTGATGTTAGACAATTCACCTGCATTTTAAACCCTCAGGAGTAAGGTTTTAACTTCTTCTGGCATTCTAGGATTTGACATCCTTTTGACTCTACATGGAGGAAAATTTGTGTTCTCCAGCCTTGCGGGAGAATTTGAATGTTAATATTTCAGCATAGGGAAGGCACTCTGATCCTTCAGTGACAGAATCTAAGAGAATGGTTGCTACAAGGTTTCTGACAGTATATCTGCAGGGTAGACAATGCATTTGCCAGGATGTCCATCTCATGGCGTTTCTGTCTTCCAGGCACAGCATCTGTTGCAGTCGCTGGCATCTTTGCAGCCTTAAGGATCACAAAGAACAAGCTCTCTGACCAGAAGTTTGTTTTCCAGGGAGCTGGAGAGGTAGGAATGTTCCTGAGCTTGTACCTTAATATGCTCCATCTTCAAATTTAGAGAGAGAAAAGTCAACTATGAAACTTCCTGCAGGGTTTGGCTTCATGAGGATGAAGCTCAGAATTAGGTTCCTTGTCACTGGGTGGGATTGGGCCCCACAGGTAGATCTTGCTGCTGTGTGGAAGTTACCAACAGTCTTTCAGTGACCTCTTGGCCCACGACTCCTGGGCAGACTCTGTGGATATGAGGCTGCCCATGTGTCAGTGGGGCTTTAAGTACCTTTAGGGAAGTCCTTTATGAGGCAGGGTGCTGCAGTAATATTAAGGAGGCTGGTTTGAGTTCTCAAGGTTGGTGTCTAGGGTAAACTACAATTTCTTTAGCAGCAGAGTCCAAAGGACTCAGACTCAAAGAACTGTAAGTATACAACCTTGCTTTCTGGAGTCAGTGCCCCATGGCAGAAGCCAGGTCGCCTGTATGGCACCTTGCTCAAAGAGAGAGCAGGAAGAAGAAGCCTCCAAAGCCTGGTCCATGGACTAAAGGTGTTGGTCCAGGACCTGTCTCAGCTCTCACCCACCTGTGAGACTTTGGGAAGATCTGTTAAAATTTTTCTGTCTCTCTCTCCACCCCTGCTGGCAGACACCTCTGTGCTGGTCACCATCTCTGTGGCACAGAGCCCCTCCTGCCTTGTTAGTCCCCATCTGGGCAGGAGGGCCAGGCATAGCTGTAGAACCATAGACACACAGCATGTCCAGGGCTGCTTTCCCAGACAGGAATGGGAGAAGATTTCCCTCATGGCCATATCTTAGATGCAGCAGTCCCATTTGGCTTTGAGTTCCTCTGTACTGGCATTGCCACCAGCATTTTTTGAGTGTCTGCCTCTTTTCCTCCCCTGCAGCAGCTGGTTTAAATTATGGAGACAGCCCCTGCTTATCAAGGTACCACCTCTGCTTCAGCCTCACCTGCAACCTGCTCTGCTGAATAATTGTGAGGGTTTTTATTTATGGCAGCACCTACAATGCTAAAATCAGCCCCATGCTGTGGCACTGTGCAGCCCTGGAGCAGAAAGCCTCCCTGCTTTGTGCAGTGCTGGGGGGTGACCCAACCCATCTCTCTTTTCCCCCAAAAGATAATGATATCCCAATGAAGTGTTTATACACTGTGTTCCAGGCTGCAATGGGAATAGCTCATCTCATCCTCATGGCCATGGAAAAGGAAGGAGTTTCACGAGAGGATGCCATCAAAAAAATTTGGATGGTGGACTCCAAGGGACTAATTGTGAAGGTGAATTTGGCTCCAGAGCTGAGCTCCACTGCCCTGCCATCCACTGCCAGCTAGAGAGGCCAGAGCAGGCAGATACCTTGGGCTGGGTATCTGCAGTTTTATTGGTGTCAGCATTGCTGCTCCTGCTTCCAGAGGACTAGGTCTCATGGTGACAAGAATGTGCCAGCAGCACTGGCTGCCCTAAAGGCAACGCTTTGGGCTGGGCCTCTAAAGCAGAAGCGTACCCTGCTGGTCATGGCCTCAAGCAGTGCTGGAAGTCTTGCATGTCATATGGGGTGTTATCACAGCAACACTGTGCCCTGCTCGGTGACCCAGCCTGGCCCAGCTCCATTCTGCACTCCCTGTGTCCCCAGGGCCTCTGCCCTTGTCCCTCGTCAGACTGGAGGAGACCTGTGCTTTTGTGCAAGTGAATGGCAGCCAGGTCCTTCCTTCACACAGTCAATGCACTGCGGTGGGTGAGGGGAGTGGAGGCCAGCCCAGTGTGACCTTACACAACAGCTCGATGTCTGACTGGCTGATGCTGAGCTCCTGCTATGTGGAATCTGGTTTAGGTAAAGGGCTGAGAGATGAAATGAACTGAAGATGAGTTACTATGTTATGTGTCCACCTTTTGCCAACAGACCAAAGTTTGACTCCTCCTCTTTCCTCACAGGGCAGGAGCCACCTGAACCACGAGAAAGAAGTGTTTGCCCAGGACCACCCCAGTGTGGACACACTGGAAGAGGTTGTGCAGAAAGTGAAGCCTACAGCAGTTATAGGTGGAGTTCACTTAATACAACCTTTTCATGTCAGTTAGGTTCTTAGGAGAGTTTGTGTCTTTCTTCCAGAGTTTCCTTTTGTTCTCCTAGTCAAAACAAAATTAGCTTTTTTCACCCCCATTTTGTCAGTTGAGTTCTCCATATCCTTTTCGCATTAACTGTGGGGCACAGGCTTTCTCACTTTTGGAGCTGTAGGAGTCCTTCCAGACAGGGCTGTAGAGGGAGGTGCTGGGGGAGGCAGGATCTGGGACTCTTAAGCAGCAAATGTTGCCCCATCAGGCTGGGCAGGACGAGAATGACAACAGGCACCTCAGGCAGGTCTTTGGGAGTCAGGCTGGCCAAAACACTGGTGCCCACTCTGCCTGGAGGAGGAGAGGGCTTTATTTTGAGACAGGCTTTTAATCTCACTGTCATATGAGAAAGTAACATTGCCACCTGCATCTCCAGAGATGAAGCCCATTCCCTCCCGCAGTTCATTTCCCAATCCCAGAGGGCCCAGCCCGATGCACTGCAGTCAGACAGCGGCAAAGCGCCGCCTCGCTCTGCTGCTGTTGTTGCAGGTGTCGCGGCTGTCGCGGGCGCTTTCACTGAGAAGCTGCTGAAGGACATGGCAGCCTTCAACGAGAGGCCCATCGTGTTCGCCCTGAGCAACCCCACGAGCAAAGCGGAGTGCACAGCGGAGCAGTGCTACCGCCTCACCCAGGTACCGCGGCTCGGCACGGGGAGCGTGGGGCTGTGGCTGTACCCAGGACACCACAGCAGGGCAGGCTGGCCAAACCAGTGACAGCCTGCATAAGCTGAAATAAGAGACATTTGAGCTGGTCATCAAGAAAAACTTCCACGCTGTGAGGAGGGTCAGGAGGTGGAGCAGGGGGCAAGGCCAAGATTGCTCATGCAGTCTCTGTCCTTGCAAGTTTTCAAGACGAGACTAGGTAAAGCCCTGAGCAACCTGGTCTGATTTCATAGCTGACCCTGCTGGGAGCCAGAATTTGGGTCCCTACCAGCCTGAATTACTTGGTGATCCTCTAAAGAAAGTGCTTGGCTCTTTCCCTCACAGCTGTCTGAGATGTCCCATCCTCCCTGGTTTCTGTCCCCTGTGTTTTGCCAACCTAGTTGTTCATGTAACTATTTCATCACCCAACTTAGACCCAATGTCACTGAAGAATTACAGTCATGTGGACTGACTTGGCATGAGAGAGGAGCCCTTGTCTCACTCCTTCCTTTGCCCTCCCCACCACCTGTCTATGACCAGAGCAATCACACAGCCCCAGACCTTTATCCCACATCAGTCTCTCTTCACACTCCATAGGTGGTTGACAGAGAGGTAGAAAGTCTCCTCAGCAAGATCAGAGCACTTGCAGTACAAACACACTCTCAGTGCTTGGTGTCCCTTTCCGTGGCCCTGATCATGGCTCTGGGGTGGTGGGTCCTCCCAAAGTGTCAGCTGGAAGTGGCTCTGGTGGAGATGCCTCTGCTTACTGAGATTTGGCAACTTTGTCACCAGTGTCCCCTGAGCACAGATCATGATGAGCGGCAGAAATCTAAGACTTCTCTTCCGAATCTGAATGCTTCTTTCTCTCTCTTTGATCAGGGCCGGGGAATATTTGCAAGTGGGAGTCCGTTCCCAAAGGTAACCCTACCCAATGGACAGACCTTCTTCCCTGGCCAAGGAAACAATGCCTACGTCTTCCCAGGAGTGGCACTGGGAGTCATTGCTTGCGGGGTCCGGCACATCTCTGATGAAATCTTCCTCATCACAGCACAGGTTTCCAATTGACATTTAACTGATATTGTAAAAAAGGTGGTAAGAGGCACATGTATCTACTTGAGGTGTTTTAAAGAACCTGACCTAGGACAATGTGTGGAGGGGAAATGGATCAGCCTCAGCAAAAAGCTGCAGCCATCTCCTGGCTCAGGGAAAGCTCACGCTTCCATTACACCTACAGAGGTGCAGGAGCCATGACAGGGTTCTCCTCCACAGCTGCTGCCCTAACACAGCACTTGCCCACTCTGGCTCCAGTCTGAAGTCTGTAATGAAATGTGTACACACGTGTGTTTGAACAGGTCATGAGTTCCCACTCAGGACTAGTCCCAGCCCTGATGCTGCTGTGGTTTCAGCCACTTACCATGTAATGCTAGGGAATGTGGTATGTGCTTGAGACCATCCCTAAAAACTACCATTCTCTTCTTTCTAGGTTATTGCTGCTGAGGTGACAGAGCAGAATCTTGCAGAAGGAAGACTCTATCCCCCTTTGGACAGCATCAGAGAAGTGTCTCTCAAAATTGCTGTGAAAGTGAGTATTTTCACTCTTATTTCCAGTTTCATGGCAGGGAGGGCAGGAATTGCCCTGGCATCATTTTTGCTTTGTGTTATTTATTCTAAAGCAATCATTCTCAGGAATTTTTCTGGCCATGAGTGCTGCTTTGATTTCTTCCATCATTAAAACCCAAATGTGAAAAATACATTCTAATTCTGGGTGCTTCACAGCTCACAAACCTCTGCTTTATTGCTTGAAGCTGTGAGTCTTCAGCACTTCAAAAAATGATGTTTAGAGTCAAATTCAAATATGACTCAAGTTGCCAAAAGATTTTCGGTTCCAAATTGCTATTTTGGAACCTTTCCTCCTGTATTTAGTAGGGATCTAAGTGTGTAAATACTGTTCCAGATCTGGGCTTGCCTAATTATGGTTTGGTGCCCTGTATACATCAGATCTGTAATTCAGAGACACCCACTGAGAATCTCCTTGGCCTGCTCAGAGCTACTGACGGATGCAGAGCGTAGCCGAGGAGCCCACGGGTGTGAGCGGAGCTGGCCCAAGGGCTGCTCTCCTTCTTCACCTGCACACCCTGATCATTCTGCCAGGGCAGGGGTCTGCATTTCTTACCAGCCACTGGTTGCAGGCAGTTTGCATTCTCTCAACCCAGCTGAGGGTGAAGTGCAGCTGACTCACAAAGGAAAAAAAAGCAAAAAACTGCACAATTCTGAGAGGAGGAAAGAGGGAAAACACAGACAGGGTCAAACTGCAGTTGGTTTCAACTTCATAACGTGCCAGCATTGTTTCAGCAGCTCATTTTGCTTATCTTTTTGCAGATTGTTGACTGGGCCTACAAGCACGGCCTCGCTTCTTGTTACCCCGAGCCAGCAGACAAGGAAACCTTTGTGAAACAGCTCATGTACAGCTCTGACTACGATTCATTTGTTCTTGACAATTACAGGTGGCCCCCCACAGCCATGCAAACACAAAATATATAATGTTTTGTCAGAACTGTTCTCTCATTTTTGCCATCAGTTCCTGTGGCCCATGTCATTGCTGATATAATGCACCTCCAGGCTTGCAGAATGATAAAAGTAAATGAATCCAAGTAGTTTTTTACTCGCCACTGATTTTTGTCTGGGGGAGCATGTCAGTAGGGAATAAAACAGAGTCCAGGGTGGGCAGTGGGTACTCCCAAGAAGAGAGACGGACTAGCTGCAGCCCATCCCAGTCAGTCAGCACTGCTGGTTGCTGATTGCTTAACATACTGCCTGCTCTCAGCTGCCTTGGAGTAAGCTACCTGGGCCACCTCAGAAGCACAGAATCCCATTGCTACTGGGAGTGCCCACAGGAAGCTTGAATCCACGTGGCCATCCCTCACACATGAGAGCCACACTTTGCCTGTGGCTCTCTGGATGTAATGGGAAGTGTGTGCATTGCCCTGGGAGAGCTACACACTTGGGAAGCACTGCTCTCTTCTGCTTCCAAAGTCCCTGATGTCTGGGGAGTCTCAACCAACCAAACTGGGGCATAGGTCACACAGCCTGGCATTGGCATCTGACACACCCCACGGAAACAAACCCCAAAACCTCCCTCAACCCCATGGGGACAACAGACCCCCTCCCCTCCTCAATTCAGGTGGCCCTTCAAGGGAACAAGAGTGAAGGGACACACAGGGGACAGCCATGGAGACCAGGACACCCCCAAAACCACATACAGCCATCACAATGGGGCAGCTCCTGATGGACTGCTAAGGAAGCACTGCCACCAGCCAAGGGCTCTCCTGGGAGTCTGTCTGTGTCCCAGAGCTCCAGGGAGGCCTCCCCCAGCCTTGTGACATTGTCATGCCTCACCAAATATTATCCCAGTAGGATGGGTGTTCCTGACCATAACTGGGAAAGAACAGAGGGATTGCTGGCAACTCTTCCCAGTTTTTCCTGCTCACACAGAACAGGGCCGAGGCTGGTTACCAGTTTCTGTTTAGTACCTTTTAGTGGCTTTTAGCACCAGGAAATGCACCTCATCCCTTGGATGATGAGCCACAGTCTCCGCAGTGTCCATGTGCTTGTAATGCCAGCACTTTTCCCAGAGCTTCTCACCTATGCTACGGAAGGAAAGAGAAGGCTGTCCAATTTCAGGTTCAGGGAGAGACTCTGACAAATACTCACATTTCCTGGGCAAGAGACTTTGAAACTGAGGCTTCCTTGCCTTTTTTGTGGTTTCTGGAAAGAACTCCGCTTTTGAGGAGGGAGGTAGCAGGGTGGAAATTCCTTTTTTTATTTATTTCAGAAAGGTGTCTATACAACTTTTTTAGTTTCTTCTTTCTTCTCCTTCCGATGCACCTCCCCATTGCTTAGCTAAAGGCTTCACCTTTCTGTGTGTTAAGGTTCTGGGCTTGCAATCTCAAGTATTTGGAAAGAATGAAAAAAGAAAGGAAAAAACAAAGAGGGAATGTCTTTTCTAGGTGAAGCTCAGAAGAGAGGACATTTTCCTGAACAGCCTGGGAGCATCAGGGAGTGCACAGTGAGTCTCATGACAGTCACCTGACAGTCTTCCTCTTCAAACACAGCCAGCAAGGCTTTATGTCTCCACCTAGGAAGTCAAAGGCAAAATGCTTTAGGAAAAATAGCTTGAAAGTCATAATTCTACCACTATGCCAAAAATCAGACTTGCAGAAGCATAGTTTTTTCTTCAGAATGCTGGTTCTGGTCCAACTCATCTTGGCAAGGCAAATTGTGACTCCAAGAAAAGGACCAAGCCATGCCCTTGCCACAGCAGGAGCCTCTTTTTACCCTCTGGATTTGCCAGATGTCTGTCATGCCTTGTAAGAGACAAGGACAGACAGAGAGCCAGCAGCCCCTGCTTGCTCTTTGGCGGCAATGATACTCCGGGGACCTGGTTATCTTCACCCCTCAGTTTCCCTGGAGAAGCAAATGGCTTCTGGGAAGGAAGTCTGAAGGTGCCTTCCACACCTGGACCTTTTTTCCTGCAAGTGTCTGAGCCATTTCTCATTGGAATCCAGGAACAGCCCAGGATGTTGAGCAAGCTCAGACACACATGGAGTGATCCCCAGAGCCTGTGGCCTCTCCCCATACCATGAGCTCAGCCCAGACCACTGTTACCATCTCTGTTTGGTTAATGATTGTAACAGCTCGCTCACTCCTGGCTCACTCCCTGGCAGTGGCAGGGAAAGAGAGGGTAAAAGTAAGAAGGTCTCTGGGCTGAAATGAAAGGCAGATTGATAGGTAAAGCAAAACCTGCACCCACCAGGCATTTCCAGGAGCCAGCACTCGTATTACTTGTTCTCTTAGGTTCTTCCTCCATCCTTGCTTCTCCCTTCTTTTCTTTCCACCTGCCCCTTGGGAGTCTGAAAAGGCCCTTTCCCAGCAGCTCTTCCAGGTACTACATAGAGCCCAGTCCTGGAAACAAGAAGACAACAGGTTCTAGTCCTTGGAAAAGGTCTCCCTCCAGCTCCTTTCCAACCAGTGGTCCTTCTGAGACAGAATTCTCCCTCCAGGCTCTGTCCCTTGCTGCCCTCCTGGTGTCTGTCCTGCAAGAGCTGCTTTCCCATGGTGGCAGCAGTCTACAGACACACAGCTGGAGGAGTCCTCTCCTCAGTCTGTGCTCCCCACCAGGTCACACGCTGCGCAGCAGAGGGCACAACTGCTGGGTGACAGTCCCTGACACAGACATTAGCCCTGAGCTGTGCTGCTCAGCTGGGGACTGACACCTGGGCTGCTCAAGAGGGGCCAATCCTGACAGTTCACAAAACAGGCACCCAGGGTGGGCATCCTCTTCTGCCACTTCCGTGAAACATGGATGTGTGGTCCAAAATGCTGAGGTCCTTGGGAGAGCTCGTGTTGGGTGACAGTACAAGAGAGAAAGTGATCTTGTGTGGGAAGTGGTCCTGCCACTGGTGCTCCTCTTCTGCCTGCCACAAAGATGGGTTCTCCTGAAAAAAAGGAGCCTTTGCCCAAAAGCCCCAAGACCCCTCTGTCCTTGGGCAAGAGAACACACAGAGTGATATCAGGCTGCAGAGGCAGGGCAGTGAGCAGCTCAGGAAGAAGAGAGCCTGCTGAGCCAAGACAAAAAGCTGCTTGGAGCAGAATGGAGGCTCCACTTGGGCTTCCTTGCAAATAGGAGAGGCCATTCAGGTAACTATTTTACTGTGATACTGCACGCATTGGCTTCATTCTATAGAAAAACCTGTGGGATGGGGTGGGAGACTGTTCATCTTCAATCCATCTTCCTTTTCCAGCTCCTGCAAACAAATACATTGCAAAACTCTGCAGCTGGAAGCAACTCTGTTGTTTAGGAGGCCGTGTGATTTGACCCCAGGAAACACTCACTGTGGCCTCCTCTGCTCACAGCTGGACGGCTGCTAGAGGGCAGCGCCGGCTCTTTGGGACTGGGGAGAGACTTTCCAGGACAACAGCTCCTCTCCGGCCTCCACTGAGATCTCCACCGCTCTGCTCTTGTGTCTGAGTTCCTGCAGCGCTTCCTTTCTCCTTCCCAGCTGCCTGCTCGCCCGGGTGCCCCGCACGGGACACAAGGCAGCACTGTCACTTGCGCTGCCACCCTTCCTGCCTCTGCCTGCCCTCGGCCCCGGGGCAGGCTGCACAGCCCCCTTCCACCTGGAATCCACGGCCAGCAGCTCTGGGGCAGCTTTAGCCCACGGCCCCTGGGCTGCAGGGGGACCGCTGGAGCCTGGGGCCCTTCCCCATCGTTCTTTCCAGCAGCAGCCAGCCCTGGAGAGCCAAAGCCCGCAGTGTGGCAGCCCGCACGCTCGATCCCTCAGGGGCCCTGCTGCCCTGTCACTCGTAGGGACCTGCGCGGGAGCAGGCACAGCAGCTGCCCCTGGCTTCTCCCAAGGGTGACGGTCTCCTTTGCACCTCCAAGGACAACACGGGCTGCGCTTTCGCTTGCCCCGAAGGTGAAGAAGCTGCCGAGGCCAGCACGCACTCCCCTGGCTGCTGGGGCTGAAGGGAAGGGCGGCTCGGGGCAGCACAGCAAGGTGGCTGGGAGCCTTTCCTGGGAGCCTTTCCTGGGATCCTTTCCTGGGAGCCTTTCCTGGGAGCAAGGCTGTGCCCGCCCTGCCAGTTCCTTGGCACGGCCCTGTGCTCGCACCGTGTGGGATCCACAGCGAGCCGCTTGAGGGCTGTAGAGGATTTGTGTGCGCAGCTTTTGTCCCGTCGGCCGTACCTCGCATTTTACCAGGCACTTAAGCAGTAGCAGCGAATATTCTTTTCTTGTCCAGTTTCGTATAAGAGAAATCTCCCGCGGAAGGAATACTTTGCTGGAATTGGAGTTGCTGGGCGCCTGCCCTACAAGGAACATCAGCTAGTAAAAGAGACTAAATTGGCGTAGGAAAAAAGGTTGAATTCCTTGGGACTTTTAGCTGCTGTCTGTGTCTTGTTTTCTAATTTAAAGCAAGGATATTTCTAGCAGCTCGTTTTGGATTTCTCTGCTCCCAGTTCTTCTCTCAGCAGCAGGAGAAGTCTCTATTCCTAAATTATTCTTTTGTCCTTCCTTTGAAAAATGAGGTGATTTGAAACCAGTGATAAAAATAGCAAAAACACAAGAAAAATATATCAATAGGGGTAATAATATGGCAATATTAATACCTGTTTCAAGCTCAGAAGGGATTATTGTGTCATCCAAACATGATGCTAAGCCTGGCAATTGCCTGATACCTGAATTACATCTGCCAGGAAAAAACCCTTCACTTCTCTTTGCCGCATCACTCATGTCTCTCCTCTTATTTAACAAAATTTCATGTTGTTTATAATTCCAGTTGGTCTGGATTAGCCAGGTAGCAATTGTCCTGTAGTAAAACATGCTCTTCCTTCCCTGGCAGGGCCCATCCATTGGCCAAGACAGCACATTGCTTGGAGTTGCCACAGGCTGTAGCACTGGCTCATCTCCAGGAGCATCCAGAAACCAGCGTGCGGCTCCGACAACCTGAGGGGCTCTGGACAATACAATAAAAATAAATTATATTGAAGTCAGGGGCGTCCCCCTCTGGCCTGACTTTTTACTTCAGCCCCTGTGCTTGGTGTTCTGTCAGCTGGCTAAAGGCGTGAAGGGTCATCTAAGCCATAAAAAGTATTAATCACAGACTTTTGGGAAAAAGTCAGGATGTCTGGCCGTCACATTTGTATTAGGCACACCAGGCGTGTTCTTAGAAGTAGCCACCCCAAATTAAGCCTCTACCCTTTAAGTCATGTTCTGAGGCTTCTTCCTCACAAGCCCTGACTTCATGTGCAAATGGGAGACATTTGTTTTGCTGGCACTTCAAGGGTGTGCTGACCTTTCCATCCTGAAAGGAAAATCTTGATAAAATCACTAATTAATGACTGAGTTTGAATCATTTGTCCCAGATATGTGGATAAACAAAAAAGCTAAAGGTCTGGCTATTAAACAGGAAAGAAAAGGTTTTTCTTCATGGAGCGAGCTGTTCAAATACCTAAAATGGTGGTAATTGATTTATATGCAATTACTGGAGTGCACAGAAGCAATTACAGCTGTTCTTTGAAGCCCAGTTCTACTGTGAGGTGTCTTTATGCAAAAAATTCCTTATTAGTTACCCATGTAACTAATGGGTAGTTTTGATGAAAAATGGTGGTAGAAAGATGGAATTTCTCTTCATTTAAAATTTATACCCAGTTTTACCCCTCTGATCTCTGCTTTCTGTATCTTGAGAGTAACTGGGCTGTTTACTCCAGACTTAACAAATCTAGATGACAAACCACTGACAGGGAAGAGACTGCTGGAATGGGAGGGGATTTGATCACAGAACTCTAACACTGGCTGGTATTACTGAAACGAGATCTGCCAGAGTCCAGCTCAAAGTCACCCAGACTGTATTCATACAGTCAGCAGTGAGAGCACTAAATGTTATTTTAATCTGTAACTCCTGCAGATTGGTCTGGAAAATCACTGAGATGTCCAGAGGTCTCACAGACTGACTATGAACCTCCATCACCTTTCAGGGTGCTCAGCCTCAATACCCAAAGAAACATTCTGGCTAACCTGGGAGCTGAGCACATCAAAAAGAGATGGGAAGAAAAGGAAATAAGAATGTCATGCTAAGAGAGGGTCCAGGACAGCTCTTGATGCCACCCTGGAGTGTTGTGTCTACCTGAACCCAGAGCAGAGTCCTGAGCACACTCGGCACAAGCTCAAGCTCCTCACTATGAGGTTTGGAAGACAGAAAGGGTCATGCCTGCTACATCACTGAAATGAGTCATGGGGATCATTATGAGTCCCTATAAATTTCTCCTTTACCCTGTGGTGCAGAAGAGCCTGTATCACATTCTGCAATTAAGAAAAAAGGGACAAAATCTGGGCCACCACCTCTCCTGTGCCACCATCCTTGGTGCAGCAGCCTCTCAGGCAGGATTCTTCTGTTTGAAGAGTATTGTGGCAACATCAAATTAAAAATCGTTCACTGAGCTTTCACCACTGTGCAGGTACAGAGGGTTGGACCAGTGGGCCTCTATCTTTTATGAAGCTGAACAAAAATAAAATTAGTAACAATTATGCCCAGCTTCTCCAAGAGACAGCGGTCTGTATTCCCCACCTACAGCTACCAGTAAAGCGATTTGTCGCCCAGTGTCTCAGGTTTAACTCACTCCCAGTCTGACAGCAGATTTGCTTCACTTAGCTGTGGCTGAAATGGCTGAGCTGAGCTGCAGCCATTCCTGGGCTAAGCCAAACAGCCCCCACTTCACTCCAAACCCTCCCTGAAGATGCACTTGGGCACTGATCACAGGTTGTAGTGACGGAGGCATAGGTACAGTTCCCTTCAGCACGTAGCTAAGGGATGGCATCTATGGCAAAGAGACAGGGTAGAAAATGGAGACAGTCACCTCTTCTTCTGGCACAGCAGGATTTGCCAGAATTTGTTCAGCAGAGCCCACGGACTGAATTACAATTAGCTGCTAAGGCTGAAGCGGTCTAAAATGCCCACCAGGAGACATCCTAACACACAGAACATGCACTAACAGGAGCACCAGAACCCGTTACTACAAATCCTGAATCCTCTCCTCCCTCCCTCAGTACAGACCAGTCCACATTTTCTTACATGCCCAGCATTGTTGGGGAATACCTGGAGGGAGCACAGGGTAAATTGTGCAGTTTTAGCTGCCTCTGGGAGGGTGACACAGATTGCATAAATAAGATATGATTCCCTTATTTCAGAGAAGGAGAGGTGAAGGATCATTTGGGAAAGGCTGCCTATTCCTCAAATTCCACACTGGCCAATTCAAGCAATTAAAAATACTTTCCACTGACAGCAATGCAGTGACATTGAGTCTGTGATCTCTGGACAACCATAGGTCTGTGGACTACAACCATAACAACCCTAAAAAATAAGGCTTTGACAGTACATTTACATTTCATATGGTGGGGATCCAAAAAGCACAAAAGGCTAAAAACCTGCAGGCTGGTGAAGTAGTTCCCTGCCAGTGAGGGAGGGGATAATCAGGGTTACAGTGAGGTACTGAAAAATATTGTAAAACACCTTCATCTTTCACAGCATCACCTTTCAGCAATCTCCTGCCGATCTTTACCCACACAGAACTGGGGAGAGGGTGTTCATTATAACACACTATTTTTAGTTGTTTATGTAGATGTGTTACAAATACTACTGGATTTTAAGCAAGTGTTCACCGGCCTCTTTGGCTGACATGAAGCTACCCTAAAAGCATTCCCATCTCTCACTTCATATAGCCAGGTTTGTAAGCTTGAACTCTCACATTCTCATCTGAGTTTCTTGGACATCTCTATGGAATTGCTCCACCACCTTTTTCCTCCTGTTGCCAATAAGGGCAGAATGACCTTCAGTTTTTGCACTGTTGCCAAAAGCAGTTTCTTTTTAAAGTCAGGAAACAAAAAGAGTTTACAATAAACTTCTGTATCTTTTTCACTAACACTGTTTGATCAGCTATGTAAGCTCAATGAAGATGACTCATCATCGATGGCCAGGCTGCACTAGAGCATTCCCATGTTCAGGCCATGAAATAGTTAATGAGCCCATTTCAAAACACTTTTAAAAAAGGAATCTTTCTGTTTTCTGAAAGTGGCTTTGGAATAGACCCAGCCCGTTTAAGTCACAAAATACTGAGGCACAGTAGCAATTATTCATGGTGAACCCTTACTTATTTGCCAGTAAATCACCATTAAGGAAAGGTTAAGATTCCCTCATTTAAAAGGAGAAGCAAGGATTCTTGTCATCCCCTTTCATCATCTTTGACTGTATATGAAAAATTCTTAACACCTGTATGCCTTCCCATCAAAATCTCCAGTAACATCAGGCAGTATGTGTAAAATACACCAGCAACAAAATAGAGTTTAGTGTATCTGAGGAACTCAGTGCAGGCTTTGTAAAATGAAATCGTTTGGTAGTCTGACCTCGATCCAGCCAAACAGAACCCATTTCCTTTCAAAGAGACACACTTCTTTTAAGACAGAAAAGCTAAAAAGAATCAGCTTTAGTCCTTAGGGACAGACTCCTTATAAAAGTGCATCAAAAAAACCAAAATATCTTGCTCAATTACAAAAGCTTTTTTTCTTGCAGATGGTTAAAGTGATGATCTTCAGTGTTTCAGCAGAGAAAACAGTTTCCCAAGGATGTTTCTGAGCGAGACTGTTAGGTGATGTTTTCAGTGCCTGCGCTATTCAAGCTGGGGGAAACAACGCAACAGAGCCCACACATGCACAAAGGAGATCAAAGATGCAGCCTCACTAGATGGCAACCCCTGGGCTGCTCGGGTGCCCTCACCGCCTCCACAGCATGGAGAGGTTCTCCAGCGCTCCTCAGGAGTTACACAGAAGTCCTTTGTTCGGTCTGTGTTGTGGAAAAACTGTTGTTAGCTCCTTTCCAGGCTTATCAGACTTCCCATGCCAGGTACTCCTCAAACACAAATACATCCTCTGGCAGCAATGTAGCCGTACTTTGAAGAACACTGATTCCTAGATTTCTTCTTTTTTCTTTCAGTGCAAGCTCCTATAAACTGAACATCCCCCTTAAGGAATTATTGTAGGATAGAGGCTAAGCTGAAGACACATCTGCAGCTGCTGCTCAGTCAGGCTGATTCCTGGAGCCTGCCCCAAACTTCTTGCAAGCCCACAAAGAACCCTCCCAACCTGGGAGCATTGGGAATGGGCTGCCACCCCAGCCTTGGACCAGCTCAGCTCTGCTGGCACCCACAGAGCCGCTTCTTCCACTGGTTTTAGACAAGGTCTAACCCAAGAAGGCCAATGATGCTCAGCTTCTGAGCACCACAGGTCACCATCTGCAAGGCAGCAGAGCACCAAATGAGCAAAAACCACCAGCTGGTCAGGTTTGTGGCCCTTCATGGCCACTTGGGATAAGAAGGTGAGGTGTGTGGGCAATCAGACCATTCGGGTTTGCAATGTCTATCCCAGAACCAGTTCCTGAAAACCTTTTTGTCTTTTTCTGAGCAAAATCCCACTGACACCCGTGAGACAGCTGACAGGATAAGGCTATAAAGTCTTCTGGATTAGATCCCCAGTTAATACACATTTGGCTATTGAACTTACGAGATAAATAAATCCTAAAAAGGTGTGTTTGTTCCTTAGCAGAGACCACTGCATTATCAGCTCCCCCATCATTTGCCTGCCCTGCTGAAAGCACAGATCTCGGGTGCACAGCTCAGGTGAGAAAAGTGGGCACTGAGTTTATTAGCACAGCACCATCAAGCTGAAATATTCTGAGCAGCTGCCAAGACGTGCTGCAAATTCCCATGCTTGAAGTAGGAGCTAAACAAACAAAAAATTAATACAAGGCATCTCCACCTGAAATAACCCCCCAGCTGGTCTTGCCCAGGTAGTCTTAGATGCAGTTAGACTCAAGCTCTGCTGGGAGCTGGCAGTGTGCAGCTCACGACTGCAAACTGGGAGGTTTGCCAAAGTGAAGAAGGCAGGACAGAGCTTACAGAGCAGGACATTGTCCCATCATCAAAACCAGCAGCAGGGCAGGATTAACCTAATTTGTAGCTACCTTGGCTGGACAGGCTGCCCATTGAGCCTCCTACACGCTCTGGAGAAGCTGAGTGAAATAAACTGCTGCAAAATTATTCTTCAAAAGTGTATTTCCTCAACAGCACTCAGCTATCAGATGCTGGAGTGTTGTGGACGGTCATCCATGGTGGTTCCTTTCCATGCAGCTTGTGGAGACCTTGGGCAGCTTTTGGGGAGGAAAGAGTCAGCAGCAGTTACAGCTCTTGCTTTTAAAAGTAAAATTAAAACATTTGCCAAAGTAAATTATCTCAGTTTATTTCCAAAAGATTTTGCTTCACCTCTCCACACTTCCCAGCATGCTGACCCCAGATCTCTGAAAAGTTAAATCTGGGTTGAAGAATGAAAAAAATTGCTTTACCTCTCACTTTACCTTTTAAAAGACAGAAGGCACAAGGATTTGTCACCACCGAGGGTGAAACCCCAGGCTGATCCGTATGAGGATCCCGTTTCAAAAACAAACAATCCACTCGGGGCTGGCGGGGAGCCAGACTGCGGGATTGCCTTTGAAAACTTGCATCTCAATAGGAAACCTCCAAGTATTTTGATCTGTTTTCATAACTGTAACAATTTTCATCCCTTGACTTTGTAGCGTATTATCGCTCTTTTCTTTCTACTAAGTTACAGAAACAGACGGTACAAATGAAGGGAAAACAAGCACGGGTCGCTGTGGATAAAATACAGCATTTCAAAAGATTTAGGAAAGAAAAAACCCGCTGCCTGTCTTAACTCCTGCCAAGAAACCATTACAGAGGACGGAGGCACGGTGAAAGCCCCCTGAACGCCGCGTCTCAACAGCAGTAACAACCACAGATCTCGGATCTATTGTGTAGCTTTATTTTTATAGGACCTATCATAGACTCTTTTACATAACTTAAATGATTATCAAATAATCTCCTGTACACAATGAGACAGAGCCGCATTGCTTTCTGAGCTTTGACACATTCCTGGAAGGAATCCAACAGTCTGTAGGAACCACATGGCCGCAGTGGCTACAGTACATTTTTGTCCCGAACTTACACCATCAATTAACTTACAAATCACTGTAAATTGCCGTTTGCAAAATCCTGCAAGCCGTTGTTAAAATTTCAGAACACTGAGTTTTGGTAGCAGCATCTTTAATTTTGCTTCACTTTCTTGCCTTTGTGTCCTCAGCTGAACACGGTGCCAGCACTTGTGACAAACTTGAGCCTGCGAAAAATGTTAAACGCACCTCAAGTGTTGACATGAGCTTTACATTTAGACCGAAATCATTGACGACTGGTCCCCGCGGCCTCTGAGGAGCGCAGCCCCTGTTCCCACGTCGCCTACAGGTACAGCAACGCGCCTGCCTACAGCCAGCCAAGCCCTGGCCCCTAAGGAAGGAGGATGAGAGGGGGGCACCGGCCGCTACAAAAACACCTGAAGAAACCCAAAGTTTCACATTTTATTTGCAGCATCGCCCAAACCGCAGGAGGAGGAGACTGGCAGTGCACAAGGGTGAATCCTGCGGGGGGCCGTGGCCGCGGTTTCGGGTGCGGGGCTCTCACATGCAGCGGGGTGTGCAGAGCCCCGTGCGGCCTCCGCGCTGCCCCAGCGTCCGCTCGCCCCCGCGGGGGGCTCCGGGCTCCGCTCCCCGAGCCCCGGCCGCCCTACA